>JANHGL010013049.1:0-98217 GCA_024611195.1 Ceyx melanurus | reverse complement strand
CCACCGGCTGAGTGGCGGCCATGGTGGGCCCGGGTCCGGGCGGCGGGGCGCCGCTGGAAAACGCCAACCCTCTCATCTACCGCCGCTCTGGGGAGCGGCCGGTGACGGCGCGGGAGGAGGACGACGAGCTGCCCGACTCCATCGACGACCGGGAGATCTTCGATATCCTGCCGGGAGGGGAGGGCCGGGCCGGGCCGAGGGCGGGCGGACGGGCCGGGGCTGCTGGGTCTGGGGCGGGTAGGCCCAGCTCCTGCTTTCCGCTTTCCTTGACCTGCCACATCTCATTCGGTCCATTAATGACCCCGAGCATCCCCTCACCTTGGAGGAGCTGAATGTTGTGGAGCAAGTGCGAGTGAAAGTGAGATCCCCCCTGCCGTACACCTGTGCCCATTGCGCGGCGGGCATGCCAGGGTTTGTTAAGCGCCGGCAGCGCTACGGGGCTGCTGCTGCTGCCGGCTGGTTGACTTAATTGGGTTTTTCTAGCTTTACAAGAGGCATATTATAGCAGTCTGCTGCAGGTAGACGTAGTATTTAGAATTGCCAGTGAAGAAAACTATAAGCGGCAAAGTTAAGCTTCAGGTTGCGTTTCAGATAAAGCGCCTTCAGAGACTGAGCAGAGGCCGCGAGTTTTGTTCAGGGCAGGTGTTTGCTTTCCACAGGTGAATGATGCAGAAAGCACCGTGGCAGTGGAGTTCACTCCCACCATTCCTCACTGCAGCATGGCGACATTAATTGGTCTCTCCATAAAAGTGAAGTTGATCAGATCTCTGCCTGAGAGATTTAAGGTGAGTTATCAAATCACTCCGGAAAGCAACAGGGGTGCATTGTGTTTGAAAAGTAAAAAAACATCTCAGAAAAAAAAAAAAGCCGAAAACACGCAAAAACCACACTCCAGTAACCAGAGAGGGCAGTAGGCTACAATTTCTGTGCAGCATTATGTCTCTGGCAGCCATGTCAGAGATGGGAATGCAGAATGTTCTGTGATTTTGAACTATTTTACTCTGATACATATAGTAATTGGTACTGGAAATAATGTAACTTATTATTTTTATTATTAAATAGTTTTAACTTGAGCTTCCAGTGTTTGTTGACTTGTTCCCTTTTTCTTTTGTGGTGCTTTTTAAGCTGGATGTTCATATAACACCAGGAACACATGCTTCTGAGCATGCAGGTAACGTTTCAGTGCTCTGTTTTGTGGTCTCGTTTATTTTATTTTATTTTTTTCATCTTGGAAATCAGAGAGGAGATTGATTCCCACACCTGCAGAGCAGCTGTTTTTTTATCGGGAACATCATGTGCGTCAGCTTCAGAAGGATGTTACAGAACAGGAATGTGTAATACTCAGATATGTTCTGTACCCTACTTGAAGCATCTCCTCAGGCAACCTGTGCTCTTAACCAGTCCTTGATTTGCCTGGGTTATGGAAGGCTCAGAAAATGGGGAGTGCCTGAGGGGAAATGTCTTCTTGTGTTACACCTACACAGACGTAGCTCCCTGCTGCTGAATCAGAAACAGCTTGCTGGTTTAGCTTGGGATAATGTGCTGGCTTTGACTGCAGACAGCAGTGCTGGGGTGTTCTCAGCATCTGTAGAATTACTAGTCTACCTGAGTATCATAGCAACTGTGATTATGTGTCTCAGTGTAAAATGCTTTGAAAAAGACATTGTGTGCCAGTGTTTTGACCGGTTCCTTGTGGTGTTTTTTCCCCTGCAGTTAATAAACAGCTTGCTGACAAAGAACGTGTGGCAGCTGCTTTGGAGAATTCTCACTTGCTGGAGGTGGTGAATCAGTGTTTATCTGCTCGGTCCTAACTGACGGTGCATAGACCGGGTGCTCTGCTGCCTTCAACTATCTTGTATATAAGTGGTGATGTTAGTGTTGCACTCTGGATAGATCTATCAGTAAAATAAAATAATGTGGAATTTCTTTAAGAACTGTTCCATTACTTCTACAAAAAAATAGTATGTTGGAAATTAGCTTGCAGGAAGATACCAAAAACAGAATGAAAATTTACTTATATTGGTCACTGCATAGGTGGGATTTTCCTTTAAAAAGATTTGTTTCAACCTGGTTTTAACTGGTTTCTCACTGTCCAAAATCAGTTAACTGTATTTTAGGAGTGGATTTTGTATGTTGTACTTTATAGATAATTGGCAGTTAAAATCTTTATATTCCCACGACTGCTTTTGACCGATAATACAATTTTAGCTTCAGATGTAAAAAATGTTCTTGTGTGCAAAGTTGTGATACATTTTAGCAATAGGTGTAAACACTTAAAAATCATCTGTTATTACATTAACTCGATTAGCCACATGTGGAGGGCTCTTTAGACCTATATAAAATGTGATTTATTTTTTAATTATTACTCTTGATAGGAAATACAGTATCTTTGAAATAACCTGTTAAAGGAATCCTTTTAGATGTTCAGGTGCCTGCCTGCACAGTGTTACCTTCTTCATCATCAGTTACACGGAGTAACTTACACACTTTTTAGAAGTAGGTTGTGCTCACCTGTTTGATACTAATAGTTTATATTTAGCAGTATTCTCTCTTGGAGGGTCTCGGAGGCTAATTTGAAAATAGCAAAGCTTATGAACACTAAGTGAACCACTGCCCAGTAGGCCAGTCTACTCTCTGTTGAGCAGCTGAGGAGACTGAGGCAATGGTAATCCAAGTGTGACATCTACAGTAACATAGCAGAATAGGAAAACAAATCCAAATCTTTCCATTTTAGAAATGAGACACCCAGTTTGCACTACAGTTCTATAGAAAACCAGTGCTGCAGCAGCTTCAATCTGCTTATCCTTTCAGTGATAAGCATTTGCTTGGATGTATGAATGAAACAGTAAATAAAGACAGTATTTACATAAGGATCAGAGTGAGCCAGCTGTTAATACTGTCCTCTCTGCCTCTCTTGCTGAATCACTGAACTGATTAGTTCTGACATAGGCAACATTTGCACCATAAATGAAACTTCATCTGTGTCAAGGCATGCAGGCAGCTCATGGGCAACATGCATGGTTGGTTTGATTTTGTTTTCTGTGTTTTGGGTTTTTTTTTAAATAGAAAATGAATTTTGCCCTCACATACTTTTTGGGGAAGAAAGGAATGCAAATATATGCCAGGGGGAAAACAGAAGGATGACTAAACTGCCAGCAAATTACTTCTACCTGCATCCCAAATAGGGAAAGAATCAGTAAATTATGCTTGGTTGAATCTTTCTGTTTGGCTTTGACCACTCCATAATAATCATGTTAAATGATTTATTGGGATGTTGGCACCTGCCTCAGGAAGAACCATGGGGCTGTACTTTGCACCATTTACCTTTTCAGAGAAGCAGCAGCTTGTGGTTAGATGGTTTATAGTGTGTAGGTGGGGGATGACTTCAGTAAAGGGACTTTTGTGGGAGATCAAAGAACAGGTCTGACTTCTGCTGATAGGGATGGAGAAGTATGTTACCTTAGATCTGTCATGTTTCTTTTAAGTGATGTGGATGTTATATTTATGATAAGACAGAAACAGTAGTAAGGATAAGGACAAACAACGTTACTTTTCTGACGATCACAGATCCTTCTGTTCAGGCTTCCTCAGTTTGCATACTTGCTGAATAACATACTGCCAGTTCTAGCAAAAATCTTCTGTTCCCTGATCTTAATGATTGTTGCCTTGCTCCTGCTCTACAAAGACAGAGAACACCACGTTAATTTGTTGCAAATACTTATTTTTCAGACTTTTTTTTTTCCAAAAAGCTACCCCTAAATGTGGCCTCTCTAATACTTTGTAATAAGACACATTCCATCAGAAATTGTGACCCTTTAGAGCAGCTGTGCTGAATACAAACAGCTTCATTCAAGTCCAGGAAAGATGCCAGAAGTAGACATCTGTTTCACATTCCTGGGCTTGGGGCAGAGCCTTCCAGGGGTGGCTGAATGGCCCTGACTCCTCAGCCTGCACATAGAGCCAGAGGAGCTCCCCTGGGTAGCTGGCTGGTTGTGCACCAGGGTAACCCTCCATGTGTTTGAGTAGAGCCCCCAGACCAGTAGCTGGGTGCAGCTTGGATTCCACCACACTGCACGTGCTCAGCCTGCCCGCAGATTCCTGCTCCCTAGGACCAAGCAGACTTCTTCCCAGCTTGTCCCTTACTGTCATTGTACCTAGAACCAGGGATGTGAGACATTTGAAGACTGTTCATCCCCTGTTTCATGAGTGGCAGGGAAACAGCTCGGCAGCTTTGTATCCAAAGACACAACTGGCCATAGAAGAACTTCACACTAAAATGGAAATATTTGTTGTGTTCCCTGGGTGGAGTGATATACACCACACACTGGGAACTCTTAGGTTAAAGAAAAAGTTATTTTGGTCTTCTGGTCATGCTCATGATTCATGTGTTTATTACAAAGTGCTTTGATAAAGATCTCCCTATGGAGATTTAATTTATCAGCTACTTGTTTTACAATGTGGGTTTTTTTATAGCTGTTAAAAACATTTTCCTTTAGCTTGTCAAGTAGACAATTCTACCATTTTCCCTTCTTTGACAAAATGCACTGTTTGGTGTTAATACAGACTGAAATAAAAGTTTATAGCAAAATCTTTCAGGTGTTACTATGGTATCATCAAAGAGAATAAAATCAGAAGCTGAGGCTATTGCCTGTATGTTTCAGTCTGAAAGTATATCCCACAGCCATTTGCCAGCAACATTTTACAGAAAGCACAAAACCCCTCTTTTTTCTTCCGCAAAATTCTAAGACAACATTTTTACAAAATGTATGAATAGCAGAGAATTTTGTTCAACACACTTCAGCTGTTGCACAAGTCAAGCAATCACGTTTTTAGGTATTTCTTACAATCAATTAATACACTTCTTTCATGCCCTACCTGTCAAGAGCTTTTGCATCCTATGGCAGGTTCTCTCCATTCCTTTGTGGATCAAAGGAGCAGCCACTTCTGCAGTGATAAAAATGTCCTGGTAGATTGGTTGATTGGAAACGCTGCTGTCAGCTTCATTCCACACATGCAGCAGGGTCACTGAATAACTTGCCAGTTTTCTCATCAGCTTTTTGCTTGCAGCATCTTGTTGCAGCCCATGAAAGCTTTGGATGCCAAGGCTGTCCTCTTGAGTACAGAAGTTAAAACAGTCTCTGGTTCCTGCTATTAGCTCAACTCCCATCACAGGCCTGGAGGGAGAGAACAGGGCAGAAGTTAATTTCCAGCCAGTCTGTGGTACAAATATAACATGGGAATAGGGAGCAGCTGCTTCCTTGGAGGTTTAGGAAGGCACTGGAAGAGAAAGGAATTGGTAGGGGCATAGAACACCTCACTATGTGCCACTTGGTTGCTTCACTTGGCAACGTGAAGAATAGAGAGGTTTTATGGTGCTAGAAGCTTTGTTGTCCAGATTGCAGGGGAAATAAGTGTGTGCCAGATATCTCCCATCGCTTCCCCACAAGCTGGCTTCCTGAAGGGGCCATGCCCATGTGGGGCCTGTAGCCTAAGTGTGGCCACAGCTTGATGCCCCCCTCTGCCCTCTCTTGCTGAGCTGTTTGTCACACAGCCCATCCCATCAGTGCCCTCATGCTGCTGCAGATAGCAATAAAGCCTTTGCTGTCTCACTGCAGGTAAAACAATCAACAGGAGACAGGAGGGTCAGGAGGACTAATATCTGCATACAAGTAATGCTTTCAGTTGGCAAGGGTAGATGCACGCCTTGCCAGACCCTAGTGCAGTGGCCAAAGAGCGTGGGCAGCAGTTGGGTCCACACTGAGTCAAGGCAGGAAGACCCAAGTAACTGGCAAGTCATCACTGCCAAGTTCTCCCTGTTGGATGGGATCCTCCCTATTATTCTCGTGTAACTTTGAGATTATGGTCTGTTATGGCACTTTTTTTTCCCCTACTCTACCCAAATCAGTTTCATCTGGGTTCCCATCAGATATGTCACACATGGCTTTGACCAAAATAACCTCAGTAGATTGTCAGGAGCTTTCTTAACCCCAAGATGCCTGGCAGCTTGATTTCTCTACACTTTTGCTAATGGAAGAGCTGGCATATACTTCAAGAATTATGAAGATATCTTAGCAGCAATAATTTTTATTTTCCCTGCAAAATGACAAATAAATCATCCATGTAGTCTGAAATGTTTACAGTGAAAAACAATAAATGCCAATAGATTCCAGAGTTTTCCCTAAGAGTTTTAAGAAAAGAAACCTACATTTATTACTGAAAATAAGAAAATAGTTTCATTAACACACTGCACCCAACTTTTTAAAAAACACAATTACTTTTGAGGTAAGCAGAAAATAATGATTAGGAATGAGTCAAAAAAATTGTTTTCCTTTAATTTTGTACTGATTTATTTGCACAACAATGCATTTTAGACATTATTTGTTGAAACAAGTCAATAATGTAAAAAGCCCGTTGAATTCTACTTTATTAATGATTCTTACTAACGACAAAACTGACTAGGAGCTTAAAACAGGAGCTGCTATTTAAACAGTTTCTTCCCCTTCCCATTCAAACTCACCTTTCTGGGTTTGATCCTGCAAATTTAGAGCTTTTATTGATATTATACCCTGGATTATATTTTTAGCATAGAAGTGATGAAGGCTTGCCACTTTTTGTTAGTAAGAATAATGGACCATTCTTAGTAAAACAACTGAGAGTTAATTTATTATGTCAAGCAAAAAGTAAACATTGTCTGAGCTTTGACCTCAATCATAACTGCCTTACTTTAAATGCACATACCCCTTGCATGTACATTTCAGTTTATCTGTAGTCCAAGAACTTAACTCCACAGGAGATGTATCTATGAGGTTACCAAATCGTATAATTAATAGTTTTTCATTTTGTGACTGACTGAATAAACCTTATAATTTCGATGCAAATTGTATAAACACCAGCTCATATATCATACTTCTTTAGCTCTTGCAATATATTCTACCAAACCTAAAAAATGCAGGAATTTTGCTATGAATGTTTTCCTTCCTCTGACATTTTACTGTGATCTGCTCTTCATCCTCTTAAACACAGCTTGAGTCTTTCACTGACTACAAATAAATTGTATCTTTTTTTGGCTTGCATGCCTAACTGGGCAATCCCTGCTTTGCCAGGAAGAATGACAAGATGAGAGAGACAACATGGTATGAATCGTGCCTTGGTCCAGCTGTGAAGAATGGAAACCATCCCACAGAACAGGCTCTGGAATACACAAATGAACTAACATGCCAAGGAGGGGAAACACATCCATGAAAGATGCCAAGACTGTGATGTCATGTCTCTAATTAGCTACGCTGAGGTCTATACCAGAAAAAATACTTGCCACAGAAACTGCACTGAACAGAGCGTGTGCTCTCACTAACATGGACAACCTGAGGGGGGCTGAACTCCAGGACAGATGTTATTCCACCTGCAGGTTTCTTGCCAGTGCCGTGCACAGCCTGTCCCAGACACGCAGGCTGCCCTGCTACACCCAACTGGGAAACCAAATTCAAAAGCTCTGCCAGTTAAATGGGCTTTTGCATGTACAGACAAATTATCAAAGTAGTGAGGTGTAGAAAAGGGAATATATAAGAAAAAACAAGGGAAAAATGGGATAGCTGAAATTGTGAGCTGGGATCGTGAATCCTGCTGCAGCTCAGGGACTGATAACCACCCCAGCAGATGGTGCTACAATTTCACGCGGGTCAGTGGCTGTCCTGAGACCCAGACAGCACAAACACAGCTGAGAAAGAACGGCAGATGGCTTCATCCAGCATCTCAGAGCTCCTGCTGCCTCCTGAGTCTGGAAAGAATCTCTCCAAGGCCCAGAAGCTGGGGCCTCTCTCATCCACTGTTTACCAAGTTCATCTTCCTCAATCAAAGCACCAAGGCATTGATGCTTCTGCTGTACCTGCAGATCACATCTGTTTCTTGGTTTGCACTTAACCAAATCCTTTCACAAGCATAAAATCAGGGTTCACCGTTCACAACAGCTCTGTCCATACATACAGTGATGGACTGTGCATAAATAGGATATCTTTCCACTCATAAAATCTTTTTTTTTTTTTATAAATCTGACACTGTTTCAGCTGGAATGAAATAAAATTTATTTCAGATGACTTGGCAATTATTGAAGCAATCAGTTTTAATTAGAATGAAGGTTAATGAAATCTGCCATAAAATCATTTGTGGGTTTTAGTCTTTGTAAAACTGTAATAGAGATAAACAAATAGGAGCAAGACGTTATTTTCTGTCACAGCTAATGGGAGGAAGCCTATACATCAATATGACTTGACGGTGTCAGGATGACAGACTCATTTCTCCAATGAACCATTTTCTTCTTATAAGGCAAAAAAAAAAAAAAAAAGCTCTGCATTTGTATGAGATCATCTAGAAAATTCCTCCTTCCTGAAGAATACTATATTCTTTTTAGTTGCCTAGCTACATGCTACTGTTACCTTAGAAGGCTGTAGATTGATCTGAATGATTCTGGTGGTGCTGATGTGCTTGAGCAAAGTAATGCAAATATATAATCCTCTCTTCTTCCTTTGGTAAAGAATATGAAAGAAAGGGGTGTGAAAAGAAAGAGCTTTTGCAGAAAAGCAATTTACTGTATACATCATATTCTTTTTGACATGAATTGTTGAATAAAGACCATTTTTCCCCGCAGCCCTGGGTGCATGAGCAGGCAGTGAAATCACAGACATGACTCTTTCGATGTGAGAGGCTGATGTCAAGGAAGCATCTCCCGGGTTCATGTTAATTACTGCTGTGAGTAAGTGTACAGAAGGTAAAAGACTGTCAAGGCCTAAATCTGATCTCATTTCCAAAACTGTAAACAGAGAAAAAATACCATAAAATGCAATCAGTTTGATGAATTTCATTACCAGAGAATGGTATGATCACTGATGAGTCTTTCTTTGAATATGAATAGCTTTGGTAATTTGGAATATTAAGAAAGTACACTTAAAATGCTTAGGGCCCAAAGATTTACATTGTACTATGCCTGTCAAATAAGTTTCTGACAGGGAACTCTGCCCTCACACATGATACATGTAGAGATTCAGAGCTGAGCAATAATTCCCTGGCACTTCCCCAGTGTGATCAGCAGCTCAGCATATGCTGCTGCCTCGCCAGAGTTCAGCAATATGGGGAGGCTGCCTGGGGGAGGAATACCATGAATGGGGAAATGCAATAATTTCTTACCTGCCTCACTGTAATTGGTTTGTGTGTAAAGTGTCCTTGATATGCCTCAAGATTTTGCATTTTTGTCTTTAGGACTGAGAGACTTTTAGCACAGGAGTTTTGATTCAGCTTTTTCTAGTTAGGACTGGCTTTGAAATTAAGATCTGCATTTTCTTTCATAAAAGAATATATTGCAAGTCTAATTATATTGCAAGTCTAATATATTGCAAGTCTAAGGTACATTCTTCATACCATTCTGTTGTCTCAGTTTATGCTTGTGCCTGCTCGTACTTTATCATGAAACTAGATCCTGATAATTTCTTTTTTGAGAAAATGGTATATAACGAGGCATAATGTGATTATAATAATTATGATCCATTATTTATCAAGAATAAAAGCAGAAAGAACTTCGACAATTTAAAGTGAAAGTAAGAAATAATTTAGTACAATTCTAAAATAAAAATTTTAAATGTCTTCATCAGAATATCTTGTGTAGCAGAAAGGACAAAGCAGGAAATGAGAAATTTAAAAGAATCAGAGATGCCTATTATTGCTCTGATGCAAATGTGGAATTTGCCAAACTCAGCACATACTAACTGGACAAATACTGAGTTTCTCCTGGAACAGAAGATAACATTTCTCACATCCAAATTCCTATACACTTCACATGAATTATTCCATGACATTACTCACCACAGGAAAAGACACATGAATTCTGCACTGGGTTATAAAGAAGAGTAAAGCTTTTTTAATTAAAAATCATAAATCTCCCCTATGAGTTTTTGTCCTTGCTTCAAACTCTCCCCAAAAGGAAAACAAGATCAGACTTTATCACTTAGAGCAGAAGGGCAGCTATGGTTGAATCCTGGTCACCACCAGTCCCCACCAGGAGCCTTATAGAAGGCACAATGATTCTAAACACTAGAATTTGGACACAAAACGAAAGTTGTTTGTACAAGAAAAAACAGATTTTAAAATCCTTGGTTTTTTTCTTATCTAGTACACAGAAGAGGGCAGCACAGTGAAAGTTTAATTTTATTTTGCCACAAACATTAAAATTATGTTTCTGTCTTATGTCATTCCCTCAGTGATGGATCAATTCGATTCTGCATGATGGAAGTGTGTTGGTCATTTCCTCAGAGGACCACAGGTCTGCTCTTATGGGTTTCCACTGCAAGGAGACTTTTCCTTGTTCACCTGTCATACTCATGGAAACATCTACATTATGATTACTTTATCCAGATTTTCAGACCCCCATATCCCCAGATCTTTGTTCCTTTGATATATCTCTAATGTGCTGAAACCAAGCAACTCTTCATCACTAGCACAATCTGCCATACTCCCAGCATCTTCATGGTAATCTCTTGCTACAGAGTTTTCCCTTACAACTATACTTTCCTTCTGCAAGTTTCTGAGCTTTTTTTCTGCAATATTATGTGGAAGATGACTGCTAACAGGCAACTTTTGAAGAAGCTGTCCTGCAGGCATATGGAAAAATGGGGTTACAAGGGCAGCTTTAGGCTGTTTTCTAGCCAGTTTCCTGATTACTAAATCCTTAGTTCCTCAATAAAAAGGAATTACAGTAGATCCATGAAAATGTTATTCAGTGCTCAGTTGACAGCATAAACAGATGCTAGGAATTCTCAGGATTAGCAAAGAAAGCAGAAAGCATCACTATCCACTATGGAAGTCCATGGGCATATGCACTTTGAATGATCTGTGTTTCATATCTGTGTGCTTTTATCCTTTACCTTCTAAAAAGATATATTAGAAAAGATACATTTATACAAAGAGTGACCTCTGCCAAGAGAGATGATTACTGAAGAAGGCTATAAAATTACATGTATGAAGAAGACATAAGAGAAACCTTATTCTCTCCTTCATGATACAGTGGGGATATTGCAGGATATAAAAAATCTACAGGGGTTAAAAAGCAATTAGAAAAATATGCAGAAAACAAACACATCAAGAGCCTCTGAACAAAAGGAATAATTTTAACCTGGTGTTTATGTATGGAGAATTTTAATTGTGTTTATCATGTTCTTATTGGCCATTCTTCTTTAGATATCTGCTTCTGACAGCTGCTGGAAACTGTCTGTAGGTTGAGTCTGACCCAGTACAGCTCCTTTAATTTGTTATTGTAGATAGATTCATTCCTCTTGCCAAGAGCTATTGCTGGTAAACAATAAATCTTACATTTGCAATCTGCTTCCTTACCACTATGTAATTCTTAGTAAGACAGACAGTCAGCCATTTACTTTGCCCACTTCTTAAGCCAACTGTCTGTTGCAATCTTCAAATTCAGAAACCTTTTCATAGTATCAGACTTCCAGATATTTCTTGTGAAGGGCCTCTGAAATCCACACTGAAGAGTATACATCCCACAGGAATTGTAATAGGATATTTAGCTTTCCACTCACGGACGGATGATGTGTGTCACGCACATTGGCCATGATGGGTTTAATACTGAAAAAGAGGAATTAGGAGTGATAAAAGAAAATAATTATAGAAATATCTTAGGTCATGTTCTGATTTTACTCCAAACTTGAAATGCAATAGGAGCAGACAGCTGATCCCATACAGTACGTGCTAATGAGTCCGTTCCGCAGTGACTGAGGAAATTCAGGGGGTATCCAAACTCTGACTCCTGAAGCGGGGCATAGCGTGAACAGTTACTGTGCTGGTGAGAAGTAAACTCAAATCTGAAAAGCTAAACGTCAGTGCAAATTTGAAGTTACAGACCGAGGCAATGTTTATCCCAAGTATACTCTAACACAATAGTTTACTACTGATAGTGTAACTCACTCTTTGAAAAAAAGTGTGAGAACTGCACAGGCAAAGCTGAAATTAGATATGATGCTTACGCAACTTCTTTTTTTCAGAGCAATGATTCACCTGGTTCAGTTGGTCATGAGGTTATCTAATAGTGGAAGACTTTGAGCTTATTCAAAGCAGTAAGAAATTCAGAGCAGCAGGAAGATGAACCACATTTCCAGTTATTCTTAACCCAAGTTATTTTTTGCACTCTTCTGTAAGTTTCAGAAAGACAGGCCTTTGCTTTATGTTACAAGCAATGGATTTAAGTACAACAGTACTACACTCTTTTGCAGTGCCTATCAGTGACCTTTAGAAATTCTGGTCTGGAGCTGAGAGGAAGCACATTAGCCATGATAAGAACCAACTTGTGATTAATTTTGTAGATATAATAATGTATTTAGTTAGATTTCTGCTCATTTTCCCCTCAGCACTTTGTGTGAGCTTTGTAAGCTATGATGTCAATTGCTATCGACACCAAAGCTCATACTTCTCACTTGTTATTGTTGCAGTCCCATTATATGGCTATTGCTGCTCAAACAAACATGTTACCTGTCATTAAATGCAAGAGTAAATATGAGAAAAAAGCATGGCTCCTTGGCCAAAGGGGTGTGGGGCCCTCCCCTGGCAAGGTCCAAATGCAGGTTTAGCATGAACGTGACTTTTATCAGCTTTCTGACAAAGCTGCTTCTAAGGCTGAAAGGAGCACTGGTGCTACACTTACTTGTACAGTTCAAACTTCAGCCTAGTTTTATACCCCTACACACTAACTGAAGCTAATGCAATATACCATATGCTACACCTGAAAAGGTCTAATGCTTATTTGCATACAACACACACACTGTCATTAATATAATAATAAATGCGGCTATTTCTTTTTTAGTCCAGATGTTTGGGAGGTAGTTGGATTCATGCTTCTGCAGGAGTAATATTTCATGTAACTTGGCAAGAACAGACCTTTGTGGGTATTTCTGCAGTTTGTATAGATATCATTTCACCCACAAAATGGCCAGGTAATAGACTTGAATCAGTGCACATGACTTAAAAAGTAAGGAGAGGAGAAATCCATGAATTCCAACATAGAACCCCTGAGAACCAGATTTCTACAAAACCTCACTGCTTCTGGTCCAGTCTTTGCACTGGTCCAGTCTTTGCACTGTTTTGAATATTTCTATTGTTCCTAATCAAATGTGAAACAATTCCAATGTAAAAGAGCAGCAGAACCAAAAGCTGGAATACAGTGATAATATTAATTTGATGTAAAAAATATAAATGCTATTTATAATATGGCATCTGACCTTGGACAAACACTGGTGAGGTAAAGTCACATATAGTTAATTCCCCCAAATTCTGCTTTTTAATCTGAAATTCAGTAGAGGAGGTTGTTAGTTTATACATGTTTAGTTATCACTGCACCCCCTGAAAAGTCTATTCTTGTCATTTAGACTATTAAATTCGCCCTGCACCAAACATAGCATAAAGAAACTCCAGGCACAAGGTTTAATACCCCAGGAATAAATAACTGGACAAACAGGATCAGACTGCATGTTTTACATTTTCCTTATGATGAGAAGTAGTGAGGGCAATAGAGTGCACTAGAATTAAACAGTGACATTTATAAAATGGAATTTTCAGTGGAAAACTGAAAGGGGAAAAAAATAAAAGAAAGACAGAAAATAAGAAAGGCATGAGGTAACAGAAACAAACAAACAAACAAAGAAAACCAACAAACCAAACAACTGGATATGCTACAACTGTAAAATGCAAAGAAAGGCACCTGAAGTGAAAAGCATCTGAAATAAGAAAACCAAAAACTATCTGAAGATTAAACTAAGTTTAAAAAAAGAAATAAATTAGTCCTTTTTTAGAGAGCTTTGTGCTCAGTTCCACACAATATATCAGTGTTTCTTTCCTTCTAAGTCTCAGAACAAATTCTTCCAAGAGAACCACAGGACACACACCACAGATGCTCGGTAGCCAAGTAAAAGTGAAATTTAGGGTTGCTTCACATTTGGGAGGTTAGAGTGGCTCTGCCAGGATCCCAGAACAACCTGATAATTAGGATGTAGTTGACTGGAATCTGTGAGACCAAAACTCATCCAGTGCTCCTGGCCTTAGCAGATTTTGCTTGTTGCTTTTGTTAAACTACAACTTCTCGGGCAGAGACGATCTATGTCAGACAGCAGCCCTCGGGCTGTTGCGGGCTGTAAGAGCTGCTGCAGGGACAGGCACCCGAATTGCTCAGGAGCCACCTGTGACTCAAGAACCGCAGAGGTACCGCTGCTGCTGCGATAACCCTGGCTGAGTACACTAACAATCTGCCATGCAGGCTGGGCTGCACTTCTGTCTTCAGCACTGATGGATTCCAGGCCTGGCCCTATGTAAAATCCAACAAAATAAAATCTCCAGTTTCCATTTCAATACATAAGGAATGGTGTATTAGGCTTACTAAAAATATTAAGCCTACAGTATGTGTCTGAAGCACTCCTTTAATTACAACAAACCTGCTGATTTAAACAAACAAATATGCTAGTACAATAGAAAATAAAAGCAGAAAAACAGGACATGAAAATATCTTTTAAATAGAAATAAACGACAGGTAATATATCTGTTAGAAGCACAGTCACATAGAAGTGGAAAGGGAAAGCAGGTAAGAAAGGAGACAGCCTTACAATCCTGATCAAAGAAACAGTAAGATCAGCATTTCAAGTCTGGTCTCATATGCACTCCACTGAAATCAACAGGTGCCACAATAATATATACATGAATATATAGCAATAACCACCAACAAAATGACATGCTATGTGAAGAGCTATGTGAAGAAGCATGTTTTGTGTCTCAAGTGATTAACCCAAATTATCTGTTAATTCCTTCCAACTTCACAAAATAGTTGGACTTATTAAGATCAAAGGAGATAAACCAGTTATATGACCCCTGCAATCTCCCCCTCTCTCTGGTTCCAGGAACAAATCCTACATCGGATGGGAACAGACCTAACTGCCTTGGCACAGTGCTCCTCTGTGCAACTTGTGCTCATCCCTCGAGGAACAAGTGAAGCCCTGGGGATCTAATCCAAGACCATCTCACTTTCTGTTAAAGGAAAACTCACAGAACCCAGTTCCAGATCCTGAGCAGTATCCTGTAACCACGGTGGTATTCTATATTAATTCATTAGCTGTACCAGGGTGCTGGCACAAAACAAGTATTTGATACAGAGTCATTAATTTTCTGTATGATTTCTCTTAGATGTTACTTTATTTTCAATCACTTTTCCTGCTGAAACACTGTTCCCTCTAAATTTTTATTTAGCACTTTTAGCCTTTTCTGATATTTCTTGGCTAGCAAGGGGTCTATCTTGCATTTATTTCATTAAAATAGACAGAATTCTCATCAGTAAAAGTCTTGGAGTAAAATATGGCTGCTTTAATTCCTGTCAGTGAAACTCCCATTTTTAGTTTGGTTCCAGTCAGTAGTGCTATATGTGTCACAGAAGTGACACTGTATCTCTGGTTCTGATGCTTCTCAGATGTCCCTTCTTTCACACAGAAAACAATTTAAAATACCCCCATTTCACAAGTTAACTTCTAAATTTAGACCCTGACACACAATAAAGGCATGCGAGAAAGACTGGCCCAAAAGATTTAGAAATCCACTCAGAGTATTTTCAGGTGAGAACTTTAAGCATAAGTATAAAAATTTTCTAAAAAGTTACTTGGGGGCAAACCATTTCTGAAAGGGTATTCACATGATTAACTACATATAAATACAGATTAATCAAGATGGTTTGACAGATTCCAGTCTATCCAAGCTAAGTAACGACGGCATACTTCAAATGCTAACCAGAGGCTTATAATTCAGTTAACCGAAGCATGCACTTCGTTTCACCACCAAAGTCTGACTATTTACACTGACAAGGCTATTTTGGTTGCTGTTTTGTGAGACAGGCAGTAGAGACCTTGCTGTGAGCACTTGATCTTTAACTGCCACATTAACACTTCAAACTGCAGTTATCAGAGCGAAGGGGCTAAAACCACTCCCAGACCATGGGCTGAAGAATTATAATCGGCTCCTGTAAAGAATATTCACTCACTTTATTTCATGAGAAAAAAAAATTAATTCCCTGTCGTCAGTCCCTTCAAAATATTTTTCGAGTTTATCTTTGCCGTAGTGAAGTATCCTGAGAAGTTTAATACATTAAAATCTAAAAAAAAAGATGTTTCTGAGCTGGTGTGTTGTGTTTTATTGGCTATGCAACTTTATAGTCCAATCCTACAGATTTTCTTTCCCTTATTTTATTCCCTACACCTATAGCTTAATTTCCATCACCTCTGTATCTCTTGATTTCTTTAGCCTTGTTACTGCAGCTGATTTGTAAATCCTTAAATTTTCACGAATTTGATGGCAACCGTCCCAGTAGAGAGTCACAGGGATTTTCCCGGGTTGATCAGGCTGTAATCTTTCGGGAGCAGGAGCCAAAGTTATTTTGGCCGTAAAATGTCTAACGTATTTCGGTTGCTAAGTAAACAATAAACTGTATACACGATGCTTGGGTGACCCATTCAGAATACAAGTATAGTTATCTGGTTAGTCGTTTCTTCACCCGATCACACGGTAATGACTGTGCCACTTATGAGATAAGACTTTCACTGTCTCACTCTGCTGCTTAGATGAAATCAAGAGAAGAATTTGACCTTTATGTTTTATGGTGTCCTCTTAAACTGTTAATGCTGCCACATGCAACGTTGGCGAGCTTACTATGGAAGTGCAACACCAAACACAGGTGCTTTTCTCTTAACCCGCTCCTAAACGTTAAGTGAAGCAAACACTAAGTACTACAAATATTGCAAATTTGCAAATACCTTCCTAACACTACTGTAGACACCAGAACTATACTTAAACTCCTGGACAATGACATAAATGAAGAGAAGCCGAGGAAAGCTGTCTGCATACAATACGTTCTCCCCACGGAAGGGTTGCGAATGGAAACGAGCGCCACGGACAGCAAATGCTGTCTTCCATTCCACCCGGGAGAGCATCAGAAAGGAAAAGCATGTCGGGCTGGGCAGGAGCAGGAGCGTGGGGCAGACCAGCCAGCCGAACTGCCCAGCCTTTCACTCGCTGCCCACAGCAACTCCCACCGAAATGCTCCGCGTCCCTGCCTCGCCTCCCCACGGCTCTCGCCCCGCCCGTCTTCGTGCCGACGGGAGGGATGCGCCCTCGGGGGCGGCAGCGGAGCGGTCGGCGATGGGGGTCCCAGCGCCCGACTCCCGCTCCTGACGAGCGGAGCTGGTGTGGGCGGGCGGCGCTGCCCACGGCCGCTCGCTGGCAGGGGCCCCGCACGGCGCGCGTCACGGCGGGGCGGGGAAGCCCGGGCTGGCGGAGCATAAATACGCGAGAGGCGTGGGGTAGCGATAGCGCTGGCTGAGGGAGCTCCCGCGGCAGTACGGGCGATTAACGGCGGGGAATCCCTCACTGCTTCCTTCCCTCCCCGGAGCTCCCCGAGGTAAGCGCTGCTCGGCGGCGGGGCTCGGCGGGGCTGGGGCGCTGCAGGGGCGGCGGGTGCTGACGGCTTTTCTCTTCCCTTCGGTCACAGCCCGACTCCCCTATGACTCTGAACCGCGGCGACAAGCTGCGCTACCTGGACAAGCGGCGCGGCAGCATGCCCTTCTCCGTGCACCAGCACCTGCACCGGCGGAGCATGCCG
The DNA here is from genome assembly GCA_024611195.1 of Ceyx melanurus. Taxonomy (NCBI): domain Eukaryota; kingdom Metazoa; phylum Chordata; class Aves; order Coraciiformes; family Alcedinidae; genus Ceyx; species Ceyx melanurus. Next base: position 80,543 of record JANHGL010013049.1, on the reverse strand, counting down.
GTAGACGAGCGGGACCTGCGGGCCGCTCTGCCGCAGGGCGAGCTCTCCGGCCTGGTGCGCTGCACCTCGTACAGCCCCGGCGAGGAGCACCGGGAGAGCTGGACCTCCGACTCTTCGGACTCCGTCATCTCCTCGGGCAGCGACTCCGACAGCAGCCTCTACAAGGTGATCCTGCTGGGCGAGCACGGCGTCGGCAAGACCAGCCTGGCCCGCATCTTCGGCGGCGTGGAGGACTGCGCGGACGCAGAGGAGGCTGGTGAGGGCGCGAAGCACCGGGACGGAGCCGGGCTCGTGGTGCTGAGGACCCGCCGCTTGGAGAGCGGCCCCTGGTCTCTGGGCATCCCCCTACAGCCACCCCCTCCCAGGCTGCCGGCAAAGAAGAATAACTTTTTTTTCTGAACTTTCTTCTTTTTTTCTTTTTTTCCTTAGGAAATACATATGACAGATCAATTATAGTTGATGGAGAAGAAGCATCTCTCGTGGTGTTTGATATATGGGAGCAGGTACTTAAAGATTTAAGTTACTTTTTCTTTATGGATTGGTCAATGGTTGAGTCTTAAAAAAAGTAGACATGAACAACTATACCTATTTCTTTGGTCATATCAGTAACATTAAAAAAATGATAATTCATACTGCCTTTGTTCTCTCCAGCAATTAATTTCTTGTACCTAGTCAGGCAATTAAAATACCTGAATAGATCTGGAGTGTGAATTCTTTAATGCTTTGAATAAGCAGCAGACCACAGAATTGGCGTAAAATTAGAGATTCACAATCTGATCAGTGCAGATTATTGTTTCTGTGTAGATAATTATTTCTGGAAATGAGAATTTTGTTTTATAATGTATTTTAAATATTTTTTAAAAATAATTGGGAGAGTTGGCTTACTTTTGCTGACTATTGTAAAGCTAAGAAAAATATCTTTAATGTACCCTCAATAAATAAATCCTTAATCATTGAATAGATTTTTCAGTGCAGTAAATCTGTTTCTTGCTCTCTGTTCTAGGATGACAGCCAATGGCTTCAGAACCACTGTATGAAAATGGGAGATGCCTATATTATTGTATATTCAGTGACAGACAAAGTTAGTTTTGAAAAGGCCTCTGAGCTAAGAATCCAGCTAAGAAGAGCAAGGCAAACAGAAGACATTCCTATAATTCTTGTGGGCAATAAAAGCGACCTGGTCAGGTCCCGGGAAGTCTCAGTTGATGGTAAGAGATGCTCTTCATTTATACAGTAATGTCTAAATTAGTAGCAAAGGCTATGGAGGATCATGGACAATAGAAGTGGTCCAGTTTTGATGTAGAAAAATGTATTATTTGAGGCACACCAGAGAAATCAAGCCAGTTGGCTTGTGCTGAGGGACTTTGTACCACAGAAAACAGTGGAGATGGTGGTGGGGGAAGATTTAGGATTGTGCAGAGCAATGCTTTGAACTGCAGTACAAGAGAAAAAATTGTGTCAGAGCCACACCTTTAGCACACTGCTCTGAGTGGGGTCCATCTTTGGTCAGTATTAGCTGAAAGGGTTTAATTCTATGTTATGTATGCAGCAGCACTTGCTAATCTGAAGATGTGATAGCTCCAGCTATGCTGTTGAAGGGTCAGGAATGCCCTGTGATAGAACCTGAGCAGCCTTTAGAAAGGGTGATCCCATCCAGCCTGTACAATTGTCTTCCTTCTGGAAGTGATTTCATCACATTTTAGTTGAGCTGGTGGGAACCAGGCTCATGCAACTTCAAGTCTCTTTGTGTTGTGATCAGTGGGAATTTTCTCAGCTAGTTCCACCTAGCATTTCTGTGACAGTAACCACTGCCAATACCACAGTAGCAATTTCACTTTGATCTGAACATTTGGTGCTTGGTTTTGTTAGTGTTCACTTGTGTTTTTGTTGGTTTTTTTTTTCACTGGTAAGAATACTTTGAAATATCAGTGCCTTGATGATGAACCATCTCTTGCTGTCTGTTTTTGCCATTTTCCCTGTGTTAAATACCTGCATGGGAAATTTACTGGAATTCATCAGGAGATTATAACGTTTTTTCAGGATGGCAGCAGTGTGTAGTTGACCTGTCCTAGTTGCAATATTAGTCCTTTGCTCAGGTTTACAACTTTGCCATGTTGAACATGGAAATTTGCAGTGTTCCAGAGTTACATGCTTTTGCCTGGAATATGGAGCATCTTGCATTTTGAATGCAGTCCTGGTCAAATCCGGTGGTGTACAACTCCATGACCTCTAGTGATCTGTTCAATGACTTGACCTTGTGGACTGTATCATCTGCAGTTACAGCTGGCCTGGAAAACTTTTGCTTGCTACAGCAAGGCAAAGGTGTATAATGGCATTTATTTCATCCAGAAGTGATTGAGCAATTTTTTTCTCAAACTGTTTCCTATCAAACAGCAAGCATGTATCCAGGTGCCTCTCCTGTATCAGATTTAGCTCTTAAACAATAATGTGATGGTCTGCCTAGAGGGCTATTGTTGCCTTAGATTCAGTACCATTGGTCAAATAAGATTTCTGACCATACCACAACATACTCAAGAATTCTAAGTGGACAAAACCATGAGTGCAAATTTGGACTTTTTTACCCCATAGTAAAGCTCTTCTGTGGCATCGAAGGCACTTAAAGTTATTGTTTTGTTTTCTTGCAAGTATATGAAAATGTCTATCTCCACTCATCTCCCCTTTGTTCTTTCTACCCAGAGGGACGGGCCTGTGCTGTTGTGTTTGACTGCAAATTCATTGAGACCTCAGCTGCTCTTCATCATAATGTGAAGGACCTCTTTGAAGGCATTGTTCGTCAAATCAGACTTCGCAAAGACAGCAAAGAAGACAACGCCAGGAGAATGGCCAACACAAAAAGAAGAGAAAGCATTGGCAAAAAGGCCAAGCGATTCCTTGGGAGAATTGTGGCAAAGAACAATAAGAAGATGGCTTTCAAAGCAAAATCAAAGTCTTGCCATGACTTATCTGTGCTTTAGAATCTTTCAGCGAGGCCAGATGTTGCACATAGGTGTTGAACAAGCATTTGACTGTTATGAGAAATGTATAGATGATCCTCACGGTGGTAACAAGAATGACTCACCAATTGAGACTCTCGTTAATGCCTTAAGGTGTGCAAGCAAGTCTGGAAGTTACACTACAATGTCTGCTTCATTGATAAACAGTTTTAAGTTTCAATGTGTGCAAGTAAATGAGCTAACTTTAAGTAAGTGGCTTGTCATGCCCACATTTTCACTGTGTACATATGTTATATATCCTCTTGTCCTGTGGATATTGGAGGTGCAAAGATAAAGGATGATAAGTATCACCAGAGACTTGTCTTGTTTGCAGAGCAAATCTTAAATTTGTACGCAGGCTCGTACACTCTTTTTAGTATAAACTAAGCAATGATAAATCTTTTTAAACTTAAATGTGGGGAGAGGGGAGTAGAACCACATTAGAATGGGAGAAAACGAATTATATATATAGTTAAATACAGAACAGATCTCATTTTATGAAGTTAATTTGCACTTCCATTAACAGTTATTCAATTAATTTGTTACTTGTTTACATGCAGATTTTATAATAAAGTATTATTTCCTGATATAATAAAGTGTGCTTTTCTCATGGCATGGATAAAGAATGAGAGAGCAGTATTTTTATACTGACCTTTTTCACTGTATAAAATGTTATACACAGACTATGCAGATTTACATGTGATAAAGTTCTGGAACAAGGTCAATGAGGGATATGCTGTGTCCTGTTCTTTAATAGACAAGTGGTTTTTTTTAACAAGGAAACTCTGCTTTTATGAACACTGTTTCAACACCTTATAGGGGGAAGGGGTTTCTTGACCCTTCATATTATTCTTCATCTTCAGTATAGTTCTTGTCTGCTCTGTCTGGAACAGGCCTCTATATAATGCCTTTATTAGATAGATGTGTTGTGTCTGTACTGAAAAATGGAAGCCTGCAGTGTTCTCCTTTTGAAGTCCTCTCCTGGCTTGAAGGTGGTCTTTTAAATGCAATAAGCAGATGCGGGGGGTTGGGGCTTGTTTTGTTGTTTTGTTTTCTGGGAGCAGAAAACTTGCAAACTACCTTCCAGTGGTTTCAAGAAGTTCAAAGCAGGCCAGTAAGGCTGTTGGAAAGAACTGTGGGGTTCAATTGTGGCGTATGATGACCTTTGGGGCTGTTCGATTTTTTTTTTTTTTTCATGTGCATTTTACTGTGTTATTTAATTAGTGTGTTTCCATGATTTTTCCCTATTTGGTATTCATGAAGTTAAAAAGCAGTCATGCCCCAGTGAAAAACTTGGACTTTATTGCTTTTGATTCTTGTATCCATAAATCCATAAACTCACTTTCTGAAACCAGTGCAACATACGCTCTGCTGTCCCTGCCCAAGTCCAGTTCTTTAGGTAGCTTGTTTGCTCTGCCTGGAGCTCTCTTTGTCCATCATTTTATAGGGGCTGGCCTTTTCATACAGCAGCAAATTGCACCAGCTGCTACCCCTTAGTTTGAGCTGCCCTGAGCTGCTGTTTCAAACAACTCCCCATGGGGTTAGTCCAGTGCTTGGGATCTGTTAGTACTGGGAGAAATCACATCCAATTTGCATAGGTAATGCTCTGTAGAATTAGTGTCTCCTGCTGTGCTGCTGCTAGACCCCACTGGTTAGACACTCCATTCAGCATCTGTTCCTGGTGACCGGTCACATTTCTTATGAAGATAAGTATTTGTGTCCTGAGTGAAGTCTAGAGTAATTCTGTTCTGCTGCCAAAACTCACATTTACATAGAAGCTTTTAACAGTCAAGACCAAAGCAATTGATCTAGTCCTGTGAACTCTATAGCACCAGTGTCCAAATGAATATGCACAGATTTGGCATATCTGTTCATGCACATGCTAAAGTTACTGACAAAACTACATGGTGTTCTCTGTTATTTGACAACGTTTCAATCTTGTTGCCCTGTGCTTTCAGAGTGACCAGGAGAGGACTGATATGTTTGATAGACTTGTACAATTTAATTCTGTCCATCATAGCTACACAGAATGGGATGCAAACCCAGAGTTGAAGATGCAGCACTTCACCGAGTGCAAAATGCTACCCAGACATGTCACTCGGTGCTGCAATGTAACTGCGGCTGCAAAGCCTCTTCAAGGTCACGCTCTGACATACACATCAGGTGTTCTACTCTGTTCATGAATTCAAAAGTTAGGTTGGACAAATCTTAAACCTAAAATATTTCTGAGGTTCTCCAGGACATTGTTATGTTGAAACTGTGGAAAATTTATTGTGCTTTGAAAATATGTTATGAGAAATAAACTATAAAGAAACTTGGGCTAATCTGTAATATATTTTCTCATTTAACATTGTACTATAAAATACTTATTCAAATTTTCATTATATTGTTTTTTTAAATTAATGTATTTGCACAGGGATTAGTAAATTCAGCCATTGTTCATGCAAAGGAGGAGGATTTGGCTTTACTACAGCTCTGACAATAACTTGCTCTGGACCAAGACCATATTCCATGCCATACAGTATCACCATAAATGCCATTTTGAGGAGGTTTTGTAGATTGTGAAAGATTTTCTACACAGAAAAAAAAATCTTGTATGTCATTAGTGAAATTTCCAACCATTTTGGAAGTATATGTGCAACAGCAGCTAGAAGTCAGTAACAGGCACCTAAATGACAAATGCTTCTAAGAATCAATATTCTTTAAAAGGTTCTTTGTATCCTCAAGCACTGGAATGTCATCTATAGATATTTCATAATTTAAGATGTTTTATTGGTATGGATATTCAGATTCTCATCATTAATAGGGTGAATCTATGTCATGTGAAAAACAGTGAGTCCCAGACAGCAGCATTTTCTCTAATTATTACCAGAGAACAGAGTGTGCGGGGTAACAGTGGTATGAGTTTTCTTATTTTATTGCCAATGTACATCAGTTTTAATTTGGAGGGACAGTTCACACAGTCATTTAATCTCTACTGCGTTCACTGCTGCTGCCAGCTAAGTTCCTAATACTGCTAATTGTGGTGGTGGATTTTGTGTTGGCACAAATCCATTTGGAACAGCTAGTTATCAACAACTACAGTGGAAGGACATTGCCTTTTATATGTGACACATATGTTAGGTAAACAAATCAAAGCCTCCTCTGCTTGCTATTGCTAAACTAACTTCTGTAAACTCTTCACCATATGAAAAATGAAGAAAATCATCCCCTCCATCTGCCAAAATCACAAAGCGTAAAGTCATGTCACATAAATATAGATGAAATGTTAACTGCTGGGGAAGACTCAGCATCACCAAAAACGTAGTTTAACTCGGATGTATTTTCTCAAAATATGACTAGAAAAGACAAGGCATAATCTACATAGTAACATTGCATAACATCACTGTTCTCTAGTGAAAAAGAGAAAGTACAGTGAGTTGACAGTGATTAAGAATCCAGTGTATGATAAATGGTTGCTAAGATGTAGTGAAAAAGAGGTGAGATAATACTTCTATTATGCTGACATTTGCTTTAGTACTCTAAAATCTATTCAGCGACAAGGTGCATGTTTAAATGTATGTACACCACAGAGGCCTCACTGGGTCTGCAGTCGCAGTCCGAGGTGATGTTTGTGCATTCCAGGACCACCACTGAATCGACAATTTATCATGACCTCTAGCATTATTTTGGACAATTTGACTCGCTCTTTGCATAAAAGAACTTCTGAACTCCAATACTAGTGAAGTTATTAATTTCTAAAAATTGAAATAGTAAATGATGTCAACTGCCGTTGTGCTCTATGACATGGATATTGAATAGAGAAGCAAAAGATACAAAGAGAGAACAATGCCCATTGCTTATCCTGCAAATAAGATTTCTCCAACCTGATGTTCAGAAGCCAAGGGGGAACAACATTTTTTAACTTTAAAATGTAGAAAAGACTGAAGGTAGGGAGCAAGCTAAGTCTTCACCAACAAAATAGTATTAATTATGTACTACAAAAATGTTTCAGCCACTGGGTAAAATGGGCAGTGTATGTTCTAAAGACTCCTCTTTAATGTTCTCTTTCCTTCCCCCATTTTTTTTCTATTTATAAATATGCTGAATGAATAATTTGAAAACAATTAGGAGCTTACAGATTTTTTTCCTAATATTTCACATATTTATCACAGAAGCTGAAGAAAATATTATTCTGAACTAAAATTTAGCAGATTCAGAGACTGAAATAAATACATTTGGAAATAATAATTTTCTCACTATCCTAAAGAACTTCTCTAAGGTCTGAAACAGATGCTGCAGAAAAGGCAATGGTTGGAGAGAAGTGCTGCTTCTCAGAATAGTCCAGTTGGATGCATTAAAATCTCCTTAGTTTGTTTCTGGCAGTAAAACTCACTTTGATCAGCCTCATTACAGTAGCATAAATAATTACATTATTGTTAGGCTTGCAGTCCTAATGAAGGTTGTGACCCTTAGTTTGAGAATGACAGTTTTCAGTTCAATAGATGCCATGGCAGAGGAGCAGTAATCTTCCTCGCGTCTACATTGGGTTATTGTAATGCATTATGCTCAACAAAAAACGCCCAATAGCTCCAGGTGTAGGAAAGACAGCCACAGTAATTGAGCTGGCTAGGTCAAAATGAGCACATAACTTCTGTGCTCAGGCCTGGGTTCCCATGTGCTTTTAGTTAAATTGATTATTTAGAAAAGCTGTAAAGCTTCCATTTGTTGAGTGTTTAAAGTCAGCAGCATTGCTTGATTTTGGACAGCTCAAACAGAATAATCTTTGCACCAGTTGCAGGCATTCAGGTATCTTATTAGAGATACGCATTTGATTCTGCACTGGTAATTCTCAGATCAAAAATGCAAAACCCATAAAGCAATAGAAATACATCTGAACTGAACGAGAAAACAGGATGAATTTTAAAACTGTGCCGACTTGCATCAGCTCCAGTTCATTACAGGCCTGTGCTCACCAACCTTCTTCAATGATAAGAATAAAGTAACTCCCTTTGGGTGTCAGCCAGGAACTGAACACCTTTCCCACAGACTTTTCAGCTATGGGTTTCTCAGTTGTAGGGCTTCTTTGTCACAGGTTTTTCACGTCAGCTTCAGTTTTATCTTTCTAATCTCCCTTGTTACACATCGTCGCCCTCGCAGCAGTGGCTCGAGTGTATGGTGGGAACGGGAAAGGGGCACCCCTCTGCTGCAGCGTGGCTCGCTGCAAACACTAGCTGTCAGCAAGCTGTAACAACAACCTGGGCCCCTGCCTCATTGCTTTACATAATACACTCGAGATAAAAATGACGGATTTTTCTGCATGCAAGTCCCTGGAACAGACTGAGGGAGAAGGGGTTGTTCAGCCTGGAGGAAGAAAAAACTCTGGGAAGACCTTACAGCAGCCTTTTAGTACCTAAAGGGGGCTGATAAGAAAGCTGTGGAGGGACTTTTTACAAGAGCATGTAGAGACAGGACAAGGGATGATGTCTTTAGACTGAAATAGAGTAGATTTGGGCTGGATGTAAGGAATAAATTCTTCACTGTGAGGGTGATGAGGCACTGGAACAGGTTTTCCAGAGAGGCTGTGGCAGTGTTGAGGGCCAGGTTGGATGGGGCTTTGAGCAACCTGGTCTAGTGGGAGGCATCCCTGTCCGTGACACAGGGGCTGGAATGAGGTGTTCATTAAGGTTCCTTCCACCCTGATCCATTCTACAATTCTATAGCATTAAATTACTCTTTCCTTGAATGTCAGGGGTGCTAGTGTGTTTACGAAGCAAAAAGGGAATGGAAGATTTTTAGCTAAGCTGCACATGAAGAAAAAAGAAAAAAGTTAACATAATCTGACAGCCACCTCTGATGTTTACCCTGTAGTCGTTTTTAAATGGAAACCTTTCTGGCTATGGACTATTGTTATATATGTTCTTCTGTCCTCTGACTATTCATAGGGTTCTTGGATCTCTGACCTTCCTGCCATGTCCCATATGGAAAATCTTAGAAGTCTGACACGAGATAACAAGGAAAACAAGTTAGTTGGAAGGTATGAGCAATGGAAAAGTTCCCATTATTTTGAAAAATCGCTAATGAAACCATTTTATTCAACACATTCAAATTTCTATTCAGGTTTTACAAGAGACAGTCCACAACACTGTGGTAGTCCATGAAATTTAAATAGGAAAATCTGGTTAGAAAAACAGAGAAAACAGAGAACACATTTATCAATAATAAGTATTTTGTATTTATCTTGATATTCTGTAGCAGATCAAAGGTTGCTGCCAGAAATAAAATGCAAAGAAGTAGACAAACCAGAAACTGCAACACTAGGCTGTTTTCACTCTACTTTTACACAAAAATCAAGCAGTAAGACAGCACTGAGTAAGCATATAATGACTCCTGCACATCTGTCTCTTACTTGACATTTATTTTTCCAGACAGTGGAGAGCTAAAGTACCCATGCATGTCTGCACATCATTTATTCAAAAACTGAGCTGTTCAAGTATCAGAGCAAAACTCTGAATGGTCAAGTCTCAAAACCAAAGATTTAGGATGCAAATATGCACCAAGGTACCATCTACCTTCCCACAGATTTCATTAGTATAACGTGCAGCTTTTTTTAGATCAGTTTCAAGGGTTCTAGGAAACAGCATTGTTATATTCTAAAAACATACTCAAAACAAAACATTAAGAGCTTTCTAATGAACAATTTTATACTCAGCCTTCAGAAAATTAGTTGTAAATTAATTTTTTAGTTAAATTTGAGAGATCCTGAGTTGGTTAATAATAGGTTCCTTTTTAATTACAAGTCAAATCATTGACTATTGTGTCTTTATTATTTCATTCCCAAAGTAATGTTCTGCCCTTCAAGCATAAAATGGATTAAAGAGCATTTTCATTTTAACCAGAGAAACTGGGAGCTGGTTGGCTTCCTCTCTCTTTTCTGCTGTCTTAGGCTGTGACCCCTTTAAACTGACACTGCTCTCTCACCAGTGTGAATAAGGAGGCCTCCAACCTTTGGAGAGAGCCCTGCAGTGATGAGCACTTTGCCTGCTTTTCTGCTTCTGCATTTCTGTTTGAATGACTGTGCTTAAATATCTGCTAATACAGTATTCGAGGAGGATGATGTAGAGCACATATCAAGAACAAAGGAACAAACCACAGACAAATTTTGACAGGAGTCTGGATGTTGTGAATACTGTAAAGGCAAATTAGTATTCTGGTTAGTAACTTCAGGTCTTTCTTGGCTGAACAAAGATTTTAATATTCTCTACACTAATAAATGTCAAATGTTGTTAGCTTGTTTTTAAGTGTTTTTGAAGCATTCAGGCACTCTAAATTTTCAGTTTTATGCTGGGTGGGGTGGGTCTGTTTGATATCAAGTATCAAAGATAAAATTATGTCTGTAAAATCACATTTGTTTACATTGAGTTTTCTAGGATTTTTTACTTTGAGTATCACAGGAAGACTGACTCTTGGCACCTGCAGAAGTCACATAAAAGACTGAGAAAAAAGAAACGCATTGAAATGAAATCTATATGCAACTTGGTATTGACATTCGGGGGAAGCAAACAACCTCTGACTTCACTGCTGAAGCTGCATTTGGGGGACAGAGCAGATAAACAGACCAGAGAAGACCTGGATGTCCAGGTACAGCACACACTTTTGGCCCACTCCCTGCGGAGGGATTTGTCCAGAGGCTGAGAATAAGAAAAAAACCTGAATGCCTCCAAGAATCATGTGGTAGGAAACTAGTTTTCTGCTCAGCCCTGCTTGCAAACACAATGGGTTAAATGCTAACCCTGATGAAGCAACTGCATTGTAGCCAAGAGCAATATTTCCTCTGTCATAAAAAATGTAGGAAGTCGAAAAGGCACAAAAAGGAAAATTAGTTCCATTTTTAAGTGGATTTTATACAAATTAGCAAACTATGCACAGAAAGAATTCAAAACCTGTACCTCATGTTACGTGCTTTGCACAGGAATGTTTTGACAGATGGATGCATTCAGACAGAGAAATTAAGAAAATGAACCCAGAAAAGGTTTCCTGATTATTTTTGTTTTGAACATCTCAAATATTTGAATGACTAAATGCAAAACTATGTTTCCATGTCTGGGAGGCAATTTAAACTAAGAAAACTGCAGTAAAGTCTTTCATTTTATTTGATTAAAAATAGAGCAGAGGTCAGAGTCATACAAAGGCATATGCTCCTGCCACACTTTATGCTGCAGAACAGCTTTATTGAATTCAAACTAACAACCTTAATTTAAGAAATTAAACATCTGTTCCCAGATCACTCTCTTCACCACCTCTTTGCACCTGAGTCATCTGGCTGACCCAGCTCAAGCCCCTGGGGAAGACAGAGCTAAGATAAAACCTGGATACTCCTCACCCAAGTAGTGCCATCCATATTTGAGAGCATTTTAGCTCACAGTAGAATTTACCAAAGCTCTTCTATCACAGCATTCAACAGTTAGAGCCCTCCTGTATAAGATGATATGTATTACATATTTAATTAGAACTAAAACTGATAGACAGCTTTAATAAAGGCAACATTAATATTGCTCCTTCCCTGATATGCTGACATTGAGATGTGCTTGATGCTACTTGAATGAAATTCAATATGTATATGTATTTGCAGAGCTACTGTTCTAATGACTAACTGTGGTACCAGGACATCCACTATGGTATTACTCTTTTTTTTTTTCTTTTTTTTTTCTTTCTTTTTTTTTTTTTTTTGGTGCAAATCAGTATTTTTTTCCTCAGAATAATTTATTTAAAAGACATCAGGATAATCCTAATGGATTAAAATTGCATTCAGTACTTACATAAAAACATGAGAAATCAAAAACATTAATCCACTGTTGAATTTTGTTGCTTTATATCATGGGAATGGTCAATTAAATTTAGTCAATTGTTTTAATGTAGTTTATCCCAGGGATGAAATTAAGCCAATTTTCTGACACTGAGACAGACAGCAGGCATAGCTGGCTTTAAAAATTATTTTTCCACATATCATTCATTCACCATTCACATTTCAGTAAGCGTATTTTCACACAGCTCTTACATTTAAAATAGTATTTACAATATTTTTTCTTCTTTAAAGTTCTATTTTGAGATAATTACTACTTCCAGTTTTCTAGAACAAATAAACTTCTATTTCACCATAGACTGTTTTTACCTTTTGCATTGATACTTAAATATTAGACTTCAGTTATCTAGGTTGTGCCTACAGAACTATCATCAGTCGGGTTTATGGCTGATGAAATATTGCAATGACTATTCACTACAGCACTGACAACATTAACAAGTTCATTCTGCTATTTAATGAACATGTGCGAGCTGAGACTCCTTATAAACGTCTATCCCTTTTGGGTAGCTCTGTTTAAGACTACTGAAGGCTTGACTGATTTAAAACATAAATGAGGCTTTTTTTTTAGCTAGAAGTATTAAAAAGAAACCACATTTCATTTGTAACTTTAAATAGAGAAAAAAAAATAAATCAGGAACCATCTTAGAATTAGGCCTTTTAGAAAGAAGTCAGTGTTTTTTTCCTTTACTCTTTCACTTTGACTTAAGGGTCTAAGAATAAATCTATGTAAGCATGCTTACTGGTCGAGATATGTCAGGCTTGTATGAGGCAGTATTTTTCTGAAATAAATTAGCCAAGCACAGTAGGATACTTATTACCAACTGTAAAAAAAAACCAAAAAACAACCAGGATATGTGATGTTACAGGCAGTTTTATATAATCTCACTGGTATTCTGTAATATAATATATAGCTATACCTCAAACATACAAAATAGGTCATCTGCAAAAGGTTTCCCTTTTTAACCCCATTATATATGCAATATTTGAAAACAATAATTTATTTATTTTTTTAAAGAGTATCAGGAATGATCAGGCTTCCTTTAAATTCTTCTGCAACATGATGTCTTATAAAGCTCAAAGAAGTCTTTACTGGTACTAGGGAAATAAGAATGCATCTTCCCTATTTCTTGTTTAGGTGTTGTGTATTCCTAGCTAATTCATTATTTTAAATTTTAATAACATTTTAACATATAAATTGTATCTTATTCCATTAATATATCTAGAATTTTTTATTGTTGTTATTTCTAAACAAACTAGAAGGTTAAAATAGAGTAAGAACATTTTCTAGCTTTGATGTATATATCATATAACATATTATAGATGTTATTTCTTTCATTGCGTTTCAGGATGTCTAAAATAACATTCAGTGTCCAGCTACTAATCATTGCTCTTTCCATCCCTGAAAATAGAAGCAGATTGCTTCTATTAATAACTTTCTGTGGCACATATGTTAGGACTCCATAGGTCCCTACATGCAGCATAGAGTGAAAAAATAAAAGTCCCTGTTAGTCCCTGTTAGAGAAATGATAGAATATTGTAATAGATATGGTCTCTGGTCACGGACAAAGACTAAAACATAAATTTCAAAATATGTATACAATCAGCATTAAAATAATGAAATAAGTTTAAGTACAAATGTATGATCCCACTACTCTCCATTCAAAATATGGAATGTCCTTTCCAATGTAAAAACAAACAACATTTTTATTATTGGGCATAGAAATAGTTAAGTTAACATATTTTCTTAGATATGATCTCAGTTAACATTGTTGAAACATCCAGTTAAGCTAAGTTTTTAAAGGCATGTTTGACTTAGAGATGAGCCATCATCCTCCTACAAGTAGTGGACTTAAGTGCTTAAATCTGGATGTCTACTTAAAGGGAGTGATTAATGGCCTAAACCAAGAGTTACTCTATTTACTTGAACTTACACTGGTGTGAGGTCAGAACAAAAGATAGAGGTGCAAAGAAGCCTGGGTGTATTGTACATTATCTTGAAGCAACCTCTGTAGAATATCCTATCTGTGCAGGTTACGCAGCTCTCCTCACCCCATTTCCAGCCATACTAGTGAAAGGCAGAGCTGCAGCTTCTCAGTGCTGCCATGCAAAGCTGACTGATCCATGCCAGTGACACTGGGTATGACTGGGTAACAGCAGAGGCAAGCTTTAATTCCAGCTTCTCTGAACAAGATAAAGTCTCAGCAAGGGCCAGCCAAACCCAAATATTCAGAAAATTCATGTGAACAGACACACACTCACAGTCATATATCATAATAGGATATTTGGATTGTAACTTCCTGATATAACTCTAAGAATAACAGTGGACCAAAAGAATTATTTGTACCATACTATTTCTGGATCATAAAGAGTTTGGTTTGATTTTGTTCTTAAAATACATTATGAACCTGCTCCAGGAGCTTGCACCATGAATATAAATATATGATTCTGGAAGAGCTGAGCCCTGTAACCTTATAATACATCCACAGTCATCTTATTATGACATTTGTTCCATATTTAGATATAAAAGTGCATAGGCTGACAAAGACAATGACCCGGTAAAGTAGAAAAGTATGAAAATAAGGTGTTAACACTGTAGGATGTCAATGATGAAGACTTATAAAGGTTCAGATAAATCTCTTGTACATCAGCTGCAAACGGATTAAATATTACACTGTCCCCATTTTATGAGTCAGTTTGTACTTTGTCACTTTCACTCAGATACCCCACTTTCCAACAGAAACAAAAAACATCACTGACATTTCTTGCAATACTGATGTCTAGGGAGTAACATCAGAACCAAAGAAGCAGAGCTTCCATTTGTTTCCTTCTGGGTACTACTTGTAAGACTCTTGCAAGGTCTCTTCACTCTTATGAACAGTTCTAGCAACAGTCCATAATTGTTCATGTTGGTTTTCCTTCTCTGTGGTGAGTCACAACACAGGAAATATACACATGTATACGTTTATTTTTTTATTTTTTTTTTCTTTCTGAACAGTGAATCACTCTGTACTGTTTTGAACAAATTAATTTTGCATTGGACTGTATAATAAAAAAAGCTACAATATAGAGTTTCATTCAAGATTTGGTTAAACCCACATTCCTGTGCATTAGGAGGAGCTGTAACGGCCTTTGATTTCCTTCTTGCTGGTTGTTATGCTGAAGTTAACAGAATTGTTAACTCTAGCTATTAAAGTAAATAAAAGGAGATAACTTTTAATGATGATTTATGTGGAATGTCCTATCTTCCCTAGGAGTCCTCTCAAAGGTATATGTAGGGACCACATTTGAGAAATATGTTTTACATTAGTACACTACTGAAACAGGCATATCAAGGAGTCCTGATCACATTATAGCAATAAATGGGCTAATATATATTTGTGACATCATTCAGAGTTTTCCTCTATTGCTTTTTGCCTAGATGTTATCTATGGAAAACATCAATAGTCAAACCATGGAAATGTGGCTCCTACTAGTCTATCAGTTCAAGTGTTTTCTGCTTCACCATGTCATCTGATGGTCAGTGATGTTACAAACATTTTCTGTAGGGATGGGGATAAGATTAATTTCTTCTGCATGACCTTTATAAGTGCAGTCATCCTGTCACCTGAGCAGCTGCCTGTGTAATGTGCCTGTCTGTTAAATTACCCTGAGATTTTATTTATTCCTGTCTCAAGGTTGGTGGTGTTCTCTGGATGAGCATTAACCATAAACTTCTCTTTCTGCAAAATTTTTCAAAAGTGTAGGGGTATTTATTGTTCAGATTTTATATTCTAGCCATCTTTAAACTGGGATAACTCTCTAGCTTGAGCTTATTAAAGAATGGGAGACTTGACTGTAGACAGCTCCTTACCTAGCACGGGAGCCAGCTGAGTAGCTCAGACTGTGACCCATATGCAGGCTGTTCAGAACTCATTTCTTAGCATCAAAAGCAACTCCAGATGAGGAAGATTAATTCAGATAATCAGAAACCTGACACAAAGACATTCTGAATTCCATAGGATTCAGTGAAAGTTGGCAATGTTCAGCACTATTCAAGATTAAATCCTCTGTTAGTCAGAGCTTATCCTATCTGCTGTTAGAAACATTCTAAATATTTCCTTGAAGTATGGCCAGATTTCCAGCCATTGATGTCACATATAAAGGGAAGATTAAACATAGAATGGTACATTTAAGTTGTTAACCTGTGAAAACATTTTTGCTCTATAATTCACTGAAGTAAAGAACTTAAAGGAATGTATTAAGGGACACTGCACAAATAAACAAGGAATCATTCATACTAGAAAGAGGAGGAGGACTAAAATCTGCTCTCATACGTATCAATCATCCAGTAACAGGACTAACTTTCAGGGAGTCATGGCACTGAATGAGACTAAAATTTGTTCCGTTGCTGTGCAGGGAAGATGTCATCATATTATTGCCCAAATTTATTTTAATTATTTGTATTTGGTTTTGTCTGAAAAGGGAGGTCAATTTATGTTTCAGGTTTTTATGATGTTATCCACAATGTTTCTCATTAGCAGAAAATAATATATAGAGACATCTGAAAAATACAGTGGCTCATTCCTGCAGTTTTCCTTATGAAAAAAACCCCTCAGGACTTCACAGGTTTATTCTCCCCTAATTCTCACTGTTTGGTAGCCCATCACAGTCAACAAAATGACACCACTGAAAAACAGGTATGAGACAGACTAATTTGACTGACCTGCACTACCATAGTCTGGTGCTGCTTGCAAGAAACCTTTGAAGCATATTAAAAAAAAAAATCACTTTGAACCTTAGTCTGCTGTGTGCTTTTTAAATTCCTTTTGCTTTTTGAGGCCCTTATTGCCAGGATCCAGGAAATATAAGGAAAGGTTTTATCTGGTTTTTACCAGATAAAAAAAACACATTGATTTTAATAAATCTGTCTTCAGCAGACTCCTTTTTGCCTAGTATCTAGATAAACTTTTATACTGATAGAATTTTTGAAGCAGACCAAGAATAGGAATTTGTGTGAAAAATGGTCTAGAAAAAAGATTTGTCTGGTCTTTATTTACTTAAAAGATTTATCTCAATGCTTAAAGCATTTGAAAAGTGTTTTTCCTCCAAGAAACATACACACAATTAAAAAGAAAACATTTCAAAGAATAACTTCAAAACATCTTGAAAATTTGGACTTCAAAATGTTGCTGTGGTAACTCCAAGGAGTTACCA
Organism: Ceyx melanurus; assembly: GCA_024611195.1. NCBI lineage: Eukaryota > Metazoa > Chordata > Aves > Coraciiformes > Alcedinidae > Ceyx > Ceyx melanurus. The sequence continues at coordinate 63,515 of JANHGL010013049.1, read as the reverse complement.
GAGTTCATACTCTGTTCTGCTGCACAAGCTGGGATCACCATCAGCCAATATGCATCCAGAAAGCACCACAGTGCTGCTGCTCCTTACATGTCTTAAGAATTCCTGATTGTTGTACATCCAAAGAGTAGGAAAATAGGGAGATTAGTTCATAGAGCAGAACTGAGACACCACTTCCTATAAGACTCTGAGGGTCATTATATTCTTTATTATTCTTTAAAGCCATGTTTTTCTAGCTTGTAGTCAGCATTTTCATTTTAAATGATGAATTAAACACATCTAGTCTACCTTTAGTTTTACAATTATTATCCTATATAATCTTTGTACAATAAATGATGAAAAATAAACACAATATCATAAAATTGTAAGTATAAACACTGCTGACTGGAGCCACTCAGTTAAAATACATATTGAAAACAATTTACACAGTGTCCTTCTCTGTATCTTGGAATCTCACAAGGAACAAAGAGATTTTTGGAGAAGTCATCATAATTATGCAAGAAAACAAAGTCCTTTTAACATAAATACTATGATCTTATTTCATCTTATCATGGAGCTGCAACTGAAACATTAATACATTTGCCTTTTAATTCCTAACAACTGGTTTGACTTCAGTAACTGCCCTCTGCTAGAATAACAAATGGTCAGTTCTCCTTCCCAGTCATACACACCATCTGCCATTTAATAGGTGTTTCAGTGACTCATTAGTCTGTACTTAATGTGACTTTGAACAGAATATTGCCATTTTATTGCTGCTGTGCTTCACACCATCAGCTAGGACCCTTAAAGTCAATACCGATCATGTCAATATCTTAGAAAAAAGTTTCCAGGCCTGTGTAACTGATGCTGGAACTTGATTTTCAGTCTTAGTATTTTTTAATTCACCTGACACTTCCTGAATGCATGAGCATGTAACATGGTCCAAATACAACTGTACTATTTTTCAGAGAGTAATATTGTAACTCATATTTTGAAAGGGGATTTAAAAACATTTGTATGCACTAGAAGTGTGTTTGGAGTGTACAATTGCACAGCTGTGTGTGCAGGGTCGATCTTCTTCACTGAAATATAAATTAAATTAATGGGAAAAAGTATTTATCAACATACTTTTGATATTGCTTGAAAAGCTACTAAAAGGGTGGGAAAAAAAAAAAAAAAAGAATCACTTCCTTGCTACCTGTAGGCAAGGGAAGCTGTGACTCCATACTTCTGTCCCTGAGAAATTACCAGCAGCAATGGTAGGATTAGATCTCCACAGGAGTCTGTCCTTTGTTTCCTCGGTACCATGTTCCAAGGGGGATATGAGGGGCAGAAATTGATACAGGAGAGACAGAGGTGCTTGTTCTCTGCAAGTCAGTTTATTCCTTTCCCCAGTATTTTAACAATTTAGATTTTTTATAGATTTAAAATTTAAAATCACAAGCCTTATATTAGTAACAACAAAGAGGTTTTCCTACAGCTCTAGTAGCATCATGCATATTATAAAGCATGTTTTTTAAATTGGCATTTAGAAAGATGAATATGAGCATCCAGAATTGAATTCCATGACCGTAGCCACAGATGTAAAAGATGAAAAAAGGCAGTGTGCCAGTATTGGCTGAAGATGTTTTCTCTGTAGCAGACATGGGAGGTAACATCAACCTTCCCAGCTACTTTCTGCTCAAAGCCAAAGGTTTTACTGATCACATGCTAAATTTTGTAAATTTAATTAAACATTTCCATTTCCCTAAAATAATTCAATTTATATAAACTATATGGTGTTTATAATAAAAAGTTGAGAAATTATTTTCTCTCCCAGAGAGAATATTAGAACTCAATACCAAAAGAACAAATATAAAATGCCTCTGCTCCCCAAAGATAATCACAACCATCCATGTGGGAAGGAGAAATACCATGCCTTACTCTTTGGGATTAGGGCATTCTTTTAATTTGCCATTTGGCATTATGAACACAGTAAACAAAGAGAGAAAATATAGAAACCATGTGACTACTTGTTCCATAGCCTTTTGCACACTGCTGCTGTAGACTTGCTTTCAGATGTCAGTACAGAGCTGCCTGCTCACTGATGCTCAGTAAGAAATGTCAGGGAAGAGATAAGCAGGCTAAAAGAAGACTATTTTAGAAACATGGACTGTTCTATCATTAGTTCTATAGATAAACTTTCCAGCATATTTCTGAACAGCAAATGTTATTGCTTAGCCAAACATAAAAAGTCATAAGGAGACAGTAATTTAATATGCAAGTGGGGGTGATTTCTGGACCCTCATATAGGGTGAGATAGCATAACATTGTTAGGCTGTTGTTTTAAGCTGATGGCATATAGATTTAATACATATTATGTCTTAACATAAGTATGTTAAAATAATTCCACTTGTCAGAAAAATGGGTAAAATGTGATAGTAAATCTTCAGGATGAAAGTCAAAAATACAAAGAAAATTACCTATCTTCAGATGATCGTATAAGGGCCAAATTCTTGATCATTCTGTTTTGTAAGAGAATGAATTCATGTCTCAAACAGTAAGCAAAGGGTGTGTCACTCATCTTTTGAAAACATTCTGGAAAGTTAAGGCATTTGTCCAGCTTCCCAGCAAGACAGTCTATTAAATCAGCTCTGAATCTGCTTGGGGTCTACTAATATCAAAAAGGTGCAGACCTAGGTCCATCATATTTTACTTGTCAACACAGTTTGCAGTGCAGAAGAATGGGTGTAAACCACAAAGGGAAATAAGTGGGTTTAGATCATTTTAGATCGCAAACTATGGACATTGCCGAAGACTGGAGTGGTGACAGAAGATACTACTCTATTTCCTTGAGGTGATCCTGTAAAGGTACACTCAATTTATAGATTATCTTTGCCCGCACACATATATTAAAATGTTCTTTTTTCACAATATACTTTTAAAACCTGGTAGGTGATGTATTTTTAGAAGTTGTCTTAGTCATATCTAAATGCATCCCAAAGGGATTTAATTTAGACTGCGATTAATTTTCCTCTCCCCTACACAGCAAGTACAAATGGTATAAAAAGCTTCTACATGAAGCAGGAAGCATTTTAAAGCCAGCACAGATGTCAGGCAGTCATGATGTGTGGCAGCAATCCACAGAGAATATGACCTATTTGGTACTATATTCCTCTCATGTTATTACAAATTAGGAGTAACTGCACTGAACTCTGGCTTATTATAGTGATGAAAATGAGCTGTAAGCCAGAGAGTGAAATCCTGAAATAATCACAAGAAGTCTTTTCTTCTGAAATACTTAGTCATCTTCAGCATGATGGCTTCCTCTATGTATTCATTTGGCTTCCATTGGTCACGCTGTTTTGCGTCACATCTCGGAAGGTGGCTTTTAACAGAAACACTCATTGTATTGTAGACATTATAAAAGGTTTGCTGTGCATTTCCATATGTTTGTAGCAGAGACAAAAGTTGCTTCATGTCACAGTGCAGAAAGATTCATAGTGTGAAGACTAAATGAGTTTTAATGGGTACTTGTCATTTCCTCCAATCTGTAACAGCCCCTTGAGATCAAAGAAAAAAATAGGTGGAGAAATGCAGTGCTACAATCCATAGTGCTACAGTACCCACATTTAATGAAGCAGTCTTTTTCTAGCCATACTTTCTAAATATTACTGACAAATATTAAACCTTCCATGGCCTGTTCCCACTTTCCTATTAATGGGAATACACTGTATTGAATAGATGCTTTATTAATGCTTATTCCTCAAAACGATCCCACAAAGCGTTGTTGAACCTCTACTATCCTTCATGAGAAGACATAGACACATTTTTGACTAGGCAATTTGCAGGTTCTTTGGGATTCTCCATTCATGTCAAACCACATGATCCTAACAACACCATTTGGTTTGCATTTAGCAAATGGTGCTCGATTGCACACACTATGCTGGAAATCCTTCACTGTGTCTGGAAAATTCCACTTTGATAGGCATGTACACAAAGGTAGAGTTTGGCTATTTTTGACCACAAAGACAGTCACCTCTAGTGTCTATCCATTTTTTGTCTACTTTATACTCTTGCTAGATACAAGAGAATTGTGTTTCACTCACACCAGATGTTAAAAGAATAATGTTTTAGAAATATTGTCACCCCTGAGTAATCCACAGCAAAAAGCCTGGACTTCAACTCACATTTGATTAACTGCTGTGTTTCTTGGGCCATGACTGATCCCAGTGCAAAGCAAAAGGAACCACCATCAATCCCGGGTGAAGTTCTCCATCCCATTTGCTGTGATGCAGGTGCTACAGAAGATGATGTGCACTAATATACAGGCCCTGCATTTCTCACATTGGTAGAAAACATCGTATTTTGTTTCAGTTTTGTAACTTTGGGAATTTTGTCACCAGGAGATTTAGCTGACACATGGAGACACACACATGTATCTGAAGAATCTCTAATTCAACTTGTTCTTACTTTTTACTTCCTTCCATATACCACATATACAAACACAACATGCACCCTAGTAAATTCTTTGACCCCAAGGTCTCAGGTTAAGATTTCATTCTGACATTTTAAGAACAAAACCAGCAAGGAGCTGTCTGTGCCACTCTCACATTTCTAAGACAGAGATCTAATGCAAGGTACATAGTCTATAAAAAAAATCTCCAGCTGCTGAGCAAAAGGGTTTAAATAGCATCAAGTGGAAAGAACCACCTGTGCCTTAAAACCTCAGGCCATGTTTTAATTTTTTTCTGTGCAATGAAAAAACCCTCTTGTTCCAGTACTGGCCTAATCGTAACTGCCAGCAGATGGGTTAGTAAGGCAGCACACAAATACCATGAGAGCTGGCAACTTTGAGCCTACAAAACAGGGCTGATAAATTCTGTAAAACCCTTGAATGCTTCAAAGAAAAGGTGCTATAAATTTGCTCTTGCTAGTGTTGTCATTTACTGTAGGTATCTGAGGCAGCCCTAAGATTAAAAAATTTACGGGATGTAAGAAATATCAACTTTTACCTTACAACTTTTGTAAGACAAAAGTCTTTTAAGAAAAGAAACTATTAACCACACAGAAAATGCAGATTAGCTTGAATACAGTAATGATGGGAAGGTACACACTGCTCTGCCTTTCTACCTAAAAAAACCACCAAACTCTCATACAAAATGCCTGTAATGCAATGTATGCAGTATTTTCAGGGTAGGCAGATGCTCACTAGGAAAACAAATGTTTCTACAGAAAGTATTTGTCATGTTGAACCTTACTGTTTTTTAGATAAATTACTGTGCCACCAAAACCAATTTGTAGTCTTTAAACCTGGATTATCCTTTGTGCCTGGCCATGCCACTGACTCAGATGACACTTCCACACCAAAAGCAGAGTTACAGTATAACATATAATATACACAGTCTCAAAGACAACCTTCAGAACAAATATTCCAGATGAATTCAAGAACATGGGGTATTTCTTCATCTGCAGAAAGTAAGATACATCCGGGTAGCTCTTCCTTGTTTTGTACTGAAGTGTTTGAACAATTATAGACCTTAAGCCGTAGGAAACAGAAATCAATTCTCTATTATGAGATCATGTAGGATGCAGATGAACATGTGAACTAAAGGAAAGAATGTTTTTAGGGGCTTAAGGATGTACCATCTCTTTTAGAGTTAGAAATATGCTCTGGGTTTGGAGGGCTGTTTAGGTGCCATTACCACAAAAAAAAAGTCTTGAACTCCCTCCACCACTCCAGTGATAAAACTCTGAATAACCAAATTAATACACAGTAGAGAAACATAACACACAACACAGAAACTGACATATCATGGGACTTCTTTTTTTCATAAGAAAAAAGGCCCTTTAATAGTATCTGATGTAAATTTTTTCATCAGGTTTTCAGTTCTGATTTTAAGTTACCTAAGCAGTAGAAATGTAAGACCTTGGTATTACTCACTCTGAGCAGCACTTCATAAAGATCTCAACAAAGCTGAGATTTTCTGTCACTGTGGGCAGTAATCTTTCTTCTAGATTGTATCCCAGTGTACCTACTACCAGATGATGCTGCCATGATGACTCCTCACCTCTTAAGTGAATAAAATCCAAAATCCAAAGTTGTGGTGGTTTTTTTTTCTGAATCTGCAGATTACAAAGTACAGCTGAGAACATACAAATTGTTATCCTTGAAAAACACTGCCTGATGCATTGTGTACACCCACACGTTGCATCACCAATAATGACAGGTTGGATTAGCTTTTTTTTGAAGTGCATGGAAGGTCTTTTTAAAGTTCATTTAGTGCACCCGCAGTCATTGTGTACTGTATGACAGAGTCTCAGAAGTCCAGACTAATGTCACAGCCACAGAACATTTTCAAAAGTGCAGCTAAAATAAGTCAATACATATGGGTAGAGGATTAAATACATCTATAAAGATTTTTTTAAACCCATAACTTGGTATTATGTCAACAAATTGTGTATTTGCATCAGTAGGAAAGAAGAAGGGAAAAGAAGCAAAAGACTTTGGGAAAAAATACTTTCCTTTAAAAAACATTAAAAATATTAATGTCAAATGTTGACTAGGAGAGCTACAAAGGCTAAATGTGTGCTCCCCCAGAATAGATTATCCAGCCTGAGAAGCTTTTAATCACATGCTATATTGACTGAAGGATTAATGTCTTTTAGGCTTCAATGGGCTGGCTCTGTAGTAGATTCTCCTGCCTTAGACATGTAGCAAATGATGTTTTATACAGAGAAAAATCTCCTGGAAATAAGAGTAGAGTGTGAAACTCAGAAGCTATAGTGGAATGAATAGGGAAGGCAAAGCAATCTAAGCTTTTAAGAAGCTAACAGAGGTTTCAATGCTCTGTTAAAACAAAAGTCACTGTGCTGTGTTAGAACAGCACACAGAGGTGCACTCCTGGTCACCTCTCCATATTCTTCAGGCAATAGCATGGAAACCAGCTATTTAAGAAATCAAAAAATCAAGTCTCTAAACTGCTCCTAAATGTATTTTTCACTTATTTTTACATTTTCAAATGCTATGTAAGGCTGACCACCATAATGGGAAGGGTTCTTAATACCAAACCCAAAGCTGAGACTAATTCTGAGACAGTTATTTATAATGTTTTCGTGGAACTGGGAAAAGAGTTTTTTCCTCCCTGGAAAAACAGCTGGTGGCTATCACTTAAGAAGGTCCTTGCTTATGATTTAGATAAAGGCTAAGGTCAGAAAGGCAGTCAGAAAAAAAATATCTGGACAGCTAGTTTTTTAGGTTGTATCAAGGCTGTTTTACGTAAACTGACACTGAAAATGTGTGTCAAATTTATCGACAAACACCATAAAATAAAGTTTAATATTAAATCAGGGTTGTTTTTTTTTTAAACCTTCTAGTCTAATATTGCACCTCTAATGTCTAAAATACAGCTGTAATTCAGCTGATTTCCTTTGTTGCAGGAAGAGCTTAACAGTGGAATACATCAGCCATGTAACTCTGTTTTGGGTAAACAGATTAAAAACCACCAGGATTTCTTAATTTCTCTCTGCTGGTTGCTATTACCTTTGTACTAACACAGCAGCCTGATATGTCTCACCCTCTGAAACAAAAGCAAAGTCATCCCCATCCTCTGCCTCCCTCATGATAACAGAAGAGCAGATCTTCCCTCATTCAGGAGTTCAGAGAAATTTCTAAGGCTTTCAGGTATTAGTCACTACAGAATCATTACAGAAAGCTGCATCACCAGCTCAGAGGAAATACGGGAGGAAAGAACATTCAGATAAATCTACATCCCCCTGCCAGGATCCTTTAGCACAAACCTAAGCCCTACATCCCGTCCCACTCCTGACATTCCCAACTCCAGTCAATGGGATTACTTTTACAGAAGAAACAGGAAGGTAATCCAACAAAGTTCTCGAACTAGAACAGTTTGTTAAGGCCACCTTTTCCTCACAGAGAAGCCAGGTAGAGCAAAAGGTAGGAGACAGCCTGCAATTCAGTGACAAATTGGTGAAGTTCTCAGGGGCCAAGGAAACACTGGTCATCATGAGTCAAGCCTGACATCATCTCTGTCCAGCCTCAGACAGGATCATCCATCACAGTGGCATGCCAGGCAGGTCGGGGTGCCTGATGCCTAAGGATTGAGGAGTTGATGTAGCTGTTAGTTCAGCTGAATGGGCCCCTCTACTGAAGTTGAAAAGGGAGACTTTTCTAAATCCAAATTCGGAAAGCTCTTCCCCTGACTGCAATAACAAAGGAGCGTTCCATGCTCTATGCTGTGCAAATTGTCATGGCAACAACCGTCACCTCAGATAAGTGATAGTGAAGGCTGGTCACAGCACTGCCTAGACAGAAGATTGGTATGATGTCTGGGTGTCTGTCTCATTTGCCTACATACTCCTTCATCTGTCCCTCGACACAACAGCTGCTTCCACAAGCTCTGGGAAGAGCAGGGAAGAGGTGCTGCTGGCACATCTCATCCAGGGCTTCCTGAAGGTCTTTTCCTGGGAATGAGTCATTTCCTTTCCCAGCAGCAGGTGCTGCAGTCACCTTAAAGTGAAGATTTAGTAGCCAGTAGCCCAGCACTAGCAGCAGCAAGTGATCAGCACAATCATTGTAATCCTCTGAAAAACACACACGTATCATGGCAAATATGGTACAGAACTGTCATGGGAACAACCTGAATTCTTCCCTTCTAGCAGGCTCAGCAGAACTGTCAAGTCCACCACCTTACTACCACTGACAGGAACAAAACAGAACTGTCAGTAAGGTCAGTAAGTAAATACTGAAAAATACACATGATCAAGAATACAGAAATATACCCATAGCAAAGTAGCTGCTCTAATTATTTTGCAGCAATTAAGCAGAAAGGGAGCTTAATTTATGCTCCTAGACCAGCTGTCATGCTTTTGCAAGAGAATTATAAATGTCTTTGATAAGTTTCTCTTATCTGTAGACAGCTCTGTGGTAGACATATCCCATGTCAGCAGTTATCATATAATTGTGCAAGTCAAAGCAGCAGTGGAAATTGCAATTGTGGAAAACGCTCAGGTAGCTCCAGGTGCCATTTTTATTCCAAGAATTCCTGTGAGTTCTTCTCAGATCATTTCCAGGGTAAATCAGGAGATTCTGATTTTCTAACTCCTTCAACTCAGCTGAGATAAGATTCTCCTGCAGTATTGAATCTACTCTGGTTAATTCCTTTGGATTAGACACGTTGGTTTAGATACTACAAATCTGTGATTAATTGAGGTTTATGATTAATCCCATTAAATTCAGCCTTATCTTGTACATTTGTAGAAACGCTGCCCTGTGCACAGGTTCATTCTGAAAAGCAGATTTGCTGTGTGTTGCACATTGGAATGTAGCAGGGAAATGTGTATGACAACAGGCCAATCTAAAATAGAGGATCAGGAAACTGATCTCAGGTGTCTGATCTTCATGTGACAGTTGATGAAAATATGAAAGTGTCTAAAAATCACTTTGATGCCTGTATTTTGGACTGACAGTCTCATTTTTCTCTCTGAAAGGCTAAACTCCACACTTTTCCATTCTTGGGAATACTGAAAATTTGTGCTGCATTTTCCCAGCTTCTTACTCCAACCCTAACTGCCTGTTGAGCTCACATTGTAACAGCAACACAGGGCTGTCTAATGCACAGAGTAAACCTGTTGTTGTTCTATTTATTGGAACTCCAAAGGGAATCCCTCAGGCATGCAAAGATGCAAAAAGGGTAGGAATAGGTTGCTTAAAATAACAATCTTATTTTAAACAGATTAGAGACCTCATGGTCATTCCTCAAAGCAAAGCAAGTAATGCAGAGGGAACTGAGTCACATGACTGTATCTACATATTTTGAGAATACAGTCATATGGGTTAAGAGGCACAAAATCTAAACAAATTCACCCAAGAAATACATTAATACTAGCACAAACAAATGAATGTTTAAATTAGAATGAGGCCTCCATAATGGCTTTGCCTTGTTATTTTGAGGACTGATGAGGCACTGCACACATCCCATTTATAACAATCACCTTCTCCTTTCTCCATGTTAGGAACTGTTCCACATCCATGGAGTTGAAAGGGTTTATGTCTTATAAAAACAACTGACAAGCTGTATTTCATGAGGACCATACTGTCTAAACACAAGTGTTTGTAGCTACATTTCCATGGTAACAGCAAAAGAAAATCGGTTATAATTTTCTCAGAGTTTGAGGTCCATTCTTGCATAGACTATCTGGCATAAAAGAGTGTTTATTGCTTTTCACCAATGCAGTACTGCAGAAATATTTTTAGCTCTGCTAATTCAATTTCATATTTAAATCAATCAGAAAATGAGTTAACTTTCAGTCTGCCAAAGGATGTCAGGCAAACCTTTCTCTATTTGATTTTACTTTGGCTTGTGATGATGGAAAGATTACACCATGTAACAAGGAAATGTATCCCAAAGATCTAGAAGAATTTCATTATTCTATTACTTCATTATTTCATTTAAATTTCATTATTAGCCTTTTGAATTTGATATAAAATGCTGCTGTTTGTGGAACTGCAGAGGCTTGCACTATCTCATCAGAAGCCTGAATAACATAATTATATATTCAAAGCAGACTGAGAAACTTACTTTTGCAAATCCTGCAATATTACAGGAAGCAGGTATATATTATTATATTTTACAATAAACTGAGGCAGAGATGGGTGGTGCTTGGTTCCTTAGGTGCTCATTTATAAATTCAGTTGAAGTCAACAGAAGCTGGTTAACTTCAGTCATAGATAACCTGCCTACTGATATGTAGAATGGGTGTGGTAGAAACAAAGCTCCAAGCCCAGTATTCCTTGATTCCCAGCTACCTTTTATAGCTAGCAGGCCATACGTCAACATTATTTGATAATACAAACTGTTTAAGAAGCCTATTATGGCAAACCACATTGGCACAGTTTTCAACAACAGCTGCTTAAGAGCAGACACTGTACTGCAGTTCAATGCAAGAACAATGTTGTCTCCAGTTTCATCCTGAGGCTTTTTGCCTCTCTAAAAAGAGTAACTGATAAAAAGGTTTAAGTTATTTTGATAAGAATACATTTAGGGCTGCTAACACCAGAGATAAGCTTCCTGGTTCATTTGCAAGGTAGGTATGGAGATGAAATGATAGCTTCTGTCTGCCCAAAGTGCCTGGACAGTGCTCCAAGTAGATGAGGTTTCATTTCTGTGTCTGCTTACTCATAATAGCAATCTTCCCCACTGTCAGCTAAAATTCAAGGGTGTTTTTGAGGGACCCTTTGTCCTTGAGACTGAACCAAGGCAATTAATTTTTTTTTGAAACTTGGAATATTTCCACTTACATTAATGTTTTACCCATGATTCCAGGTTCAGTGGCAAAGTAGAGAGACCCATTGCTATTTGAAGAGATCCCCTCAGGGCTGGTGCATTTGTGTTTTTTTATTATTGATCCAGCTGGAAATGTTTATGCAATACAAACATGCTTGACAAAGTCAGACAGAGCCAAGTATAAGGAACAATCAGTCTGAAGCTGAAGTTGTAGTATGACTTCTTCAACCAGTGCTCAGAAGATTCAAGTACATGGAGGATTTTGGTAATATGGATTAAGGATGTGACAACGGGATTCCTAAAGATAAGGCCAGGGAGACAATCTTTTGCCTGCTAATAACTCAATGTATAGCTCTTCAGCATTTTTGGGCAGTGGGAAAAACCATTATCTCCTCCTACAGAAGACAAGACAGTAGGAAAAGTCTTACTGTCTACACTATTTTGTCTTGGATTTTTTGGATGTCCTTACTGTGATGCTACTGTCCCACTTTTTCAAAGGGATGTAACAGAAAAGAATTTACTGATGTTTCAGTGATGTAGGGACATATGGTCCTAGATATTTATAGAAAGAGCCCTGGGACTTCCATGTATTAGGAAAGCCTGCAAGCTGTCATCTGGGAGTCTGAAGACTATTTTCTGTCAGTGATAACATTTTATCTTTAGGCTTTAGAATTTTCTTTGGGAAAAATAAAGCTTAGAACAGTCCATGCAATAAAATCCCATTTAAAGATCTCCATAGACAAATGCTCATTTGAATTGTGACCAATACTTGTCAGAGAAATTTAAAAATAGAAAGTAGTTTTAGCTCTGTCTTTGTAGCCCAGTTCATGGCAGAAATTCTTCATTTCTGGACAAGACTGAGGACTTGTTTTGGTGATGCATCACTTCCCAACTAGATAGTCTAGGTTTAGAGTATCTGCAATCACAATACACATGGAGTAGCATGAGTTGGTTTTTGCCACACTCTAGCTGAATAAACAGCTGGCAGAGGGGAAAAGGAGGATTTTTTTTAATTATTATTTTACATACTAACAGTCTCCTACTTTATTTTCTCCTATTCTTGTTTCCATAAATTCTGCTAATATAACATTAAGCTTTGTGCTATGTATAAGAAAAGCCTTATTGAAAGTTTCATATGAATACAAGTTACAAGTAGCCTATGCAGCCCAACACACAACTTTAACAATCTTAGCCCCTTTCAATCCTACACATCCTTGTAATTTTTCAAGGGTTTTTTTTAGTATTGAAAAGAAAGTTGAATGTTACATCTATACTGAAGCACTCCAGAGTTTATATAAATGTAAATATTCATGCCAAACTGTATTAAGATGAATAATGAACATTTTAATCATATTGCTTACATGTTTTTTTGGTTTTGTTTTTGATTTCCCTCATCGATTTGAGCTGTATCAGCATGAGATTCAGGTTCTTGCTGGGAACAGGCTAATTATGCTGGCCCATTATTCTTGCTGGTCCACTTATGCTTCTGATAACAGTGATGGATGAGAATGACAACTTGCCAGTTTCACCCAGGAGTTTCATCAGATAGCACTCAAGGAGAATACAGCCAAATGGGGGAACAGTTCTTATGCAGTAACACAGGTTGTAAAATGATGAGTCCACCACAGATCTGAGAATGAATCATAATTTACTTAGGTCTCAGCTGCATTATATTTACTTCAGTGAGAACCTTACCTTAATGGCTGCTAAATGAGAGAAATCAATTTTTTTTTTTCTTTTTTCCATAGGACTTGCAAGAGAATTTGGAAGATTCATTGATTTTGATCTGAAGAGGCATGGTCATTCAAGAAGCAACAAAAAAATTTTAAGGAAAAGCTTAGCTATCAGCAGTGGGGAAAAAAAAAAACAACTATGAAAGCCCTCACTGATTTAATTAAGAGGTAGATCTATAATATGTGGACGTTCACTGTTTATTTCTCATGTCCTTCTGTTTTATCATTATGTTTTATTTGCATTGCTGCAAAGAAATTAATTACCACATCCTTTATATAATGTATGATAATGTTAAGTAGACAGTTGGACTTTATGATCTTGAAGGTCTTTTCCAACCTTAATGATACTATGGTAGAATGTGTTACATAAAAATTTTCTCAAACCACTGAAATTAAAAGCAATTGATTTTAATTCTAAATAACCTTTTTTTTCCCCTGAGTAACAAAGCATATACATCATTCAACCAACCTTTTTAACTGCTGTATTTGAGGGTTTTTTTTAATTCACTCTCAACTCAGTAACTTTACTGTTAGCATGGAGTGAGGTCATCACAGTAAATGCAGAGAATATTAATGAACCAGAGTCAAATCATTCTATAATTGCTCACAAGATACTGAGCCAGGAGCCTCAGGTATCAAATGGCTTTTCATTTCATACTGGCAAAGAATTTTGAATGATAAGCAAAGAAACCGGAGCGATAACCTTGCAGGATTACAGTTGAATGCAGTGCTGAAGCATTACTGGCACCCTTGCTCAAGCAGCAGTCCTCGGGTGGTTTGAGTACAGCAGGTTGTCTGTAGTGTCCAGGAAAGAACTGCTGACCTCACCTGTGTGACACTGGCCATTGCCATGATTCACAAGGATGTTGAAGTGGTTCCCTCAGTGACACAGCACTACTGCAGCTCAATTGTATGGGTATTTCTGTAGGAACTCTACAAATACCAATGGCACTCAGTGTGAAGTGACCAGTCTGACATATAGATCTTTGGGTAGAGTATCCACAAACATGCACTCACAATACAACAATTTTACAATTAAGACTGCTACTGAATATCACTTACTGGATGGATCACTCAAACTTTGTTATCCTATCTTCTCTTGTAATCAGATTTAGAGCGGATCTTGTCAAACCTGCATCATCACAGACCCCACAGCAGGCGGACATGACAGTGTCTTGTTAAAGAATATCTGCTTTCGCATCAAATATTTATTTTGGATGAAGAAGCCTTGGAAGTTCCCTTTTGCTTCCTTGCCAGGTCTCTGAAGCTCTTGTAACGCTTTCATGAACACGGTGGATGTGAACAATTCTTCCACCCTCTCACAAAGGTAAAATCTCTTCCACTGTCACTAAATTCCTGCCCTGACAGCAGCATATGGCTCACTAAAGTAGTGTATTAGTGCCTGGGAAGCACTGTCTATTTGCAAAGACCTTCTCAGAAGCATCACCCACTAAGTGATTATCACTGCAGCCAAACTCTTCTCTCTGATCTGCTCTATACATAAAGGAAGCCACAGCACATACCCAAGCACTCCAGTAAGCTGGAGAAAAAAAATAGGGACACAAATTAATAATGGATTTATCAGCAATTCACAACAAGCCAATATTTAATGAGTTGTTTGGTACAAAACTACTTTGGTCAATGCATGGGTAGCTGTCTTACATGATTTGGGCATGGGTTACCAAGCACATGCTCATTTGTCTACTTTTGCACCTTTAAGCAGGTCTTGGAGTAAATATTTTTTTTTCTTTTTTTCTTTTTTTTTTTGTCTAGCAGTACATACATCTATTACTTCGGGGGAACATGGTGTGTGTGAACCATTTATGCAGGAATGCATTGAGATTTACCTATTCTTCCCTGGGCCTGTATTTGATGAGCAGTCAAGAATCTATTTGTATAGATTGTTCACCCAGTGGTTGAGTTACAGAATTGCCAACCATCCCCAGATGTTAAAAAAACAAAAACAAACAAATGAAGGCTCGCAGATAATGAAATTATTCTAAATACACGCAGACACCTTCACACATTAATTGTGCTGGGGAAAAGGGAGAAGAGTTACTGTTTTTAAAGCCTCTGCATTTCAATTTGTCACATTTCTACCCTGTCTCCAGGAGAGAAATCTCTAACCAAAGTATCAGTTTTCAGAAGATTTGCAACAGTGCGAGCACTGGCCACACTACCTTGGATGTCTCTTCACCTGTAAGAACTCTTGAAAAATCACCAGTGTAGTACAGAGTTTTGACCTACTTTTCCAGGTTTGATGAGGCCTCCTTGGTGCAGCATTGCTTTTTGAAGACGTCTTGCTTAGGTCAGCAAAATACTCTGAAGAACTGAGACTGGCTTCAATACAATAGTTTTTTTCTTGCAATCTCAGCATTTCTCTGTTGTTTTTTAGAATAGTATGTGAGAGCTTTAGACTGAGATAAACACAGCTCAGAACACACAAGTGATTCCAAGCACCCTGGATAACTATCTGGCCTGTTAAGATGTTGTCATTCTTAATATAGAAGGTGCCATGCTTGATCTCAGAGGGGACAGATTAACACAGCACACTTGGAAACTTTACTCTAATAGCTATCTGTCAAAGGAGTGCTGACATCTTAGAGAATTGCACTTTGGAGTAGTGAACAATGCTCAGTTACTCAGGAGTTTAGCCACCTCCATATGTAGACAGCTATGACAAAGGTTAAGGGTAGACCTAACTTTGTTTCCACTAAAGTCAGGGATAAAATTTTCATTAATTTCACTAGGAGAAGAATCAGGATAATCAGAGTCTGACACTGTCACAAAGATTAGTTTGTTCTTTTGAGATCTAATTATACTTGCAGAAAGAGTGCTGGAAGGCAGAAAAGGATGCAATTGTGTGGTATATTTATTAAGCTCAGGTATAGAACATTAGCTTTTCTACATAAAGATACTTTTATCACTTTTTTTCTACTCTGCTGCTTTTACTTTTTTGTTTTTCCTCTTCTGAATACACAGAGTCAATTTACCCTAAGTTACGATTTCAGGATTACTAAAACAGGGATAATACCTGCACAGATTGACAAAGCTCACAGCACAGCTGGGCTTTCACTACCTGGGCTCCTAGATATTACAATAATACTGCTAAAAGAATATAATACTAAATTAGCTAATTCTAAATTAAAAAGTGGGTGGCTAGAGAGAAAGTTCCATAAGAAAACAATCCAGAGTAATGACAAATTTTGTAGAATAATTCTTTATTTCTCTTTGAACTGAAAACAGAATCTCACTATTTGTTTTCACACCAGATATCAGACTCTTTCAGGTAATAAATACTAGGATGCTGGTAGCTCCTAATACAAACTGTAGAGCTAGAAATACTACTTCTAACATGGCTGTATGGAAAACTAATAGGAGTGTCTGCATTGTTTATTTATTTTTAATTATATTTTTATTCAGTCAGCTCTGCCCGTAGTTTGCTCTTGCTGCAGTGCCATACAACAAAGTGTTATTACTACTGAACTGCCCGAATAGAACAGAATATGACAAATTATATTTACTAGTCTGTGGGCTCATGTTATATAGCACTCTTGTAGATCTAATAAGGATTAAATAGAATGAGTTCAATCTGACCCATAAATCTGAAGGTCCTTTCAGAAGAAAGGGTAACCAGAGTTTGTGAAAACTCTTTAATGACTATTCTGAGCCTTACTTTCACTGCTCTAAATGTATTTCCACTGACTGTAGAGCAAAGTACACAAGCCCTTGGGAGGTAAAAAAGGAAACAAAACAACTGAGAAAAAGCACTTTGTCTTACTGTAAAGTATATTAACCAGGGTTACCACTGTGCCTGCACCCGGGTGTATTGAAAGTTTACCTCTCCATAGAGCTAACCTTTAATATTTTCTACCTCCTATTTAGATTATATGTAATTGTCTTACAATAAAGACCACAAATTTATAGGTATGAAATCAAAGTCTGAGAGATATTTTTTTTTACCTATCCTGTGGTTTAGTGTCTCATGAGGAATATCTGAGAAACAAACGCTTAAAACTTTTATCACTTTACATTCCTTTTCTATAGTTTTCTATTTATGATGGGAATCTAAAAAAAAAAACAAACCCCAAACCAAACAACAACCCCAAAGCAACTGGACAGCAGACTAGCACCACAAGAGCTCTTTAGAACAACTCAAACTTTCCCTATCAATTTTTCTGCGATTACTTACTGAAGTATTCCCCTCCTCTTACTATCACAGTGCAAGTATTAGTTCCACTAGTTATTGGTAACATAGTAAGAAGCACCTAGGAATCTGCTCCTCAGACAACACATTATGCTGACAGACTGCAAAGACAGAAGGGGACAAAAGCTCATCATTCCATGCAGCTTCCTGAAAATCTGCAGGGTAGACTGGATACCATCATTGAATAGATTCTTACACTATAGAGATAACTGAATGAAGTTCCAAGTTGGAACTCTGCATTTACTAACAGTATTTAAAACATGCCTACTTATCATTGTCTGCTGGAATCACAGGCAACCATTGTCACTTTCCACGGAGCTGAAACAGCATTAAAACAAAAGGGAAAAACCATACTAAACCAAAACCCAGTTTATTCTAATCTAGTTTATCAGCTAACTCCACATTTCTATGAACAGACATTTCCCTCTTTCCCTGCCTGGGAAAGCTCAGCACAATGCAATATAAAGTTATAGAAGAAAAGGTAAGATACAAGGTTCTTTAAAAATTAAAATTAAGTTATCCCCTTCCTAAAATATAGCCTTAAGCTCATGGAAATTAATGCTTGGTTTTCTCTTGACTTTAACCAAGCAATTTGGCTGTAATTGAAGTGGAAAGTGACACTGCATAATAAGTAAACAATTGAGTCATTGCACTCTTAAAAACAACATGAGTTATTTCTACAGTCATCTCCACTAGTAGAAAGGTTTGTCAAGACCTAGTCTCACACTCCTTACTCTAACTTCTTCCCCACTGCAGTGGGAATCCTGCTTGGTAAGAGCTATGAAATGAGTTATAGGGATACATTTTTCCTCAGGTTTAAGAGGCAACAATAAAAGTCATTAAAACACAGTGTAGATTTTGTCCTGGAATCATATGAGTCACTCATAAATAAAGACAAAGAAAAAAGCTGTCTTTTAGTAATTGTATAATGCAGCACATCCTTATTGCTTTACATCTGTGTAAACCTGACTTACCTTTCTACTGACGTCAATGAAAGGGTAAAACCTGAGCTTTTTCGTGTCAACAATGAAGTGCTAATACTCTTATGCAGAAAGCTTTGTAAGTGATAATGTCCTTTCAGTGAGGTCAGCTAGAACAGTAGATTTTTAGTCACTTCGTGTGGCTTACAAGGAAATTTTAGCTTCTGAAAAAAGTGGCACAAGGTACAACAGAATATTGAAAGCTAGGTACCTGATGAGTTCTGTCAATAAGCTAATATGTACAGACTTGGACAAGGCTGGCCATTATCAAACATCGATTTTAGTACAAATTCTGTCCAGAACAGAAAGAGTTGTTAATTCAGAATTGGGTTTTTTAATTATTTGTTTAAATGTGAAATGTTCAAATAGTGGTTTATCCAATTTTCAGTTTACAAAAATAAGGAGCTTGGTATTGCCATATAAAAAGACATTTTGTACTTAACACATAATACAGCCTACTGCATCCCAGCATAGACTTCAGAAAATAATCTGATGCGAAACAAGCAAAATATGAGAGCATCTTGTTTGAGGGACACATGTTGAACCTGAAAAACTTTGGGGGGGGGGGAAAAAAAGCAAACCTGTTTTTTTTTATGGTGGTTGAGCTGAATGCACAACCTGCCACTGAAAGCTACAAAAATGAATTTCTGTGTCTCTGGATTACAGCTGGAGAGCTGAAAGCAGGCAAACAAGGATGACCTAAATTATCACACTGACTGTAACAGGGATAACAGGGATCCCCAGCATCATGCTGCCTCTTCTTCTGAAGTCTCTGTACCCATTGTTGTTATCTTTCAGGATTACAGAGATCAGTTTAATAGAGGCACACAGAAAACACAAGTGCTCGTTTAAATGCTATTAAAACTACAGCTAAACTAACTAGGGAAGTAAACAAGTAATTGTTTTCTACTTTTTCATAAACCTATCTTCCAGAAGGACACAAACCCAGAGCTGATTACAGGTAATCACAAATTTAATCACTCAGGAGAGACCACAGATACTAAGTGCAGCACAGGGTACTGCTGCAGAGCATGTGTTTATTTGATCTGTGTTTATAGAGTAGCCCTTAAAGAGTGATGATGATTACATTATAATAATCTCATTTTAAATCTTTGAGATAAATGCTGACTGCTTTAATGTTTGGTAAGCCATCAAAGTTACTAATAATTCTGTCTGTCTCTATAATTTACTGCAGTTTGTGCACTGTCTTGATACAAACCAGGCACATCTGAAAGTAAATCATCACATCCAAGACAGCTGGAAATTTAAATGGCCCTCAAATTATTGTGGTACTCAAAGAAATTGACTTTACTATTTCTGATCTGGATCCTTCATTCATAGCCAAAGTTTTGCTTAGGTTGGAGATCTCACCTAATTGCTTTATTATTTTTTCTTCTTCAAATTAATATTTATTTAAAGAATATACAGGCTAGATGGAAGGAATGAAGGAGCTTAATTTAAAGGTTTTAATCCTTAATTGTGATATATTATCTGAAAAAATTCTAAAAACACTGAATTGTTAAAAGTAAAGAGTACATACGAAAATAATAAAAAAAAACCCAACAGGCCCAACAAAAAAAATAGGACTGTAACCTTGGTTCTTCTCTGTAACTGCATCCTGCTTCGTTTTTCCCTTTTGGGAATTGAGGATAGTTCTATCATCAGGCAAGTCACGGGTTTTTTTCCTTTGTAAAAAGTGAAACATCATTAAATATCAGTCTTTTGACTTCTCTGAAATACTGTGGTGAAAATGCATCTTCCTTTTAAAAATTTTGTCATATCTTCATTATTATAGAGGCCATGTGCCAAAACCTCTGCAGGCTCCGTTTACTATTTAGAGAACAAATAAGGCTCTTCACAGGAGAACGCAGTGCACACAGTTGGCAGAATGCACTGGGAACTGTGCCCTGGCCACACCCAGGGGGAAAGGAGATTTCCACCCCCAGTGCAAAGTCTCATGTTAATCTCAGCTGGGTCTGCCCCTCTCACTGCCCGCGATGGGCACCGCGGGCAGAGCTGCAGGTAACACAACAGGAGATCCTTACCAAGGGGTTTTTCTGACAGCTGAAGAGTGGTTTGTCTGACACAAGAAACACTAGTCATTCTTGTTACATGCATAACAGTATGGGCTATGGAAAGATTTACCAATACCAAGAGCAACAAACATCAAGAAGCAAAAGAAAAGAAGGCACCAAGAAATGGGCTGGTGTCCAGATGGATTTAAGGCAGGATTTGGATTTGGCCAAGGAAGAAGGAATCTCACTAGGTCCTCATTAAAAGCTGTATTTCTGAGAAATGTAATGAAAGAACGTAAAACTTAGGAAAAAAAACAAACTAGAGCAAAAAAAACCAACCCCCAAAAAAACCCCAATGTACACTTTTAGATGTGAAACCTCAATTTGTTCCTTTAGAAAATCAAGCTGAACTGACACCCATCATCAGTTTTTCTGCAAGTTTATTGGCAAACATGACTGAAAAAGGTGCTGACTAATTTGTCAGCTGTGTTAGATATTCGTTAATATTTCTAGTCAAAACTTTGCATCTATTGCATAAACTCTTGCAAAGTTTCAACAATATATCAAGAAATAAAAAAACAGACAAATCCAAACCAATCTTCATAAAGACTGTCCTAGCAAGCACTGTAATGTTATCATGTTATTAATAAATGGTAGCTGGTACCATTGAAATATTATTTACTCTTTCTTAATCATACACATATTTACATGCCTCACCGTGGAATAAACATAATAGCCCAAATCCATAAGGAATGCTAATTGAGAGATAATTTTGTTCACAAGGACACGTGGCCTTTGTTTCCTTAATGACACTGGAGAGGCTGTCAAATTAGCAGGAGAGAAGGACCGGTGCATGATGGCATCTGAATAAGACCAATTGAGGAAAGACTATGAAAAAGATGTGGATGCTTTGAAAGTGCTTAAGCAATTTGTGGTCAACATGAAAACCTACGGGTTTTTGATAGCTTAGCAGATTAGCATTTCATTTTTTATTCAGAAAGTCAAATGGGCATTGCAATTGTTTAAGAAACATCCAGTTCAAGAGTGGAAAATACTGAGTTGTAAATGCAAGAGTCTAGATTTCTGACTAAAACTGAGGCAGCAAATAAGTTCTAGATGCTTTGGCACTCTGACAGCAAACACACAAGTACAAATGAGCTAATGCATAAATTCTTTCAAAACACAGTCTACAATTTATTTTTTTTTTCATTTGCTTCATTAATGTGTAACCAAACAACATTAACACAAGAGCATGGATTCTTTTCAAAGTAGATAAGCCACACATTAATAGTACTGAATGCAAGGGAATACTACACAAAAAAGCTTTCCAAAATAGGCTAGATTTTTCCTGTGTTGGCAGGGGGGTTGGACTTCATGGTCTCCAGAGATCACTTCCAACCCCTACCATTCTATGAATTTTCATTTTCTGCCAATGTTCACAGTACATCTTTTCATGCAAGTTTTGTCACGTCTGTATCCTACCTCAGACAAAGTTTGTTAGTGCTGATGTTTCTTTTATTAGACCAGTTCATACAGCAACTCCCTTCTCAAGCCTATTAATTCAACTTCCTTCTGCCTAGGGCACCAATTTACTCTTCTCTACCATTTCAAATATCCTGGACATCTAAGTTCCAGGTAAAAGGAGGTGGACATCCCTCCAACATGGCACAGCTATCTGCATGGAGCTGTCTTGACCCTTTGTAGTAATGTCCCTGGTGCAAAAAATTCCTCAAATTGTAAAAGTAATTCAATCTTCAAACAATCAAATTATGATAGTTTTAAAGCATATATTACAAACAACCACCCACCTTCTAACATCACAATATATGGAATTCAAAGGTATTTCAAAAGACAGGAGAATTCTAAAAATCAAACTGTAAACCAATGTCCAGAAGTGTTACTTTACTCTGCTTTGGATAGTACACTACCCAAGTCCTTTTACAATGTTCCCTGTTCCCAAACTCCTGCTCCCGTTCAGTCATCATGGTTCCAAAATACAGATGTGCAAAAGTAATTCAAGCAAAAGGCAACTAGAATTTCTTACACAAAGCCCATTGTCATTTTGTAGATTTATACTTGGACACTGTCATTTTGTAGATTTATACCTGGGCATAACTATAAAGATTCAAACAAAACCAAGAAATAAACCACTTTCATGAATTTTTCTTAAAATTAAGACAAAATTATTAGCAGCTGAAAATCATATCTTACAAATGGAAAACATCAGGGAGCCCTGATAGACACATCCCTTTATGTCTTTCTCACTGCTTCTCTTCGGCATGCCAGCACTAGCTGAATTATATCCCTTCACTCCTGTAAAAAACTGCATTTCATTGAGGAGTAAGCAGTTTGAATCATTTTGCAACTACTGTGGAACAAAAGCATATACAGAGAACCTTTGTGCTTGATGACAGATGATGACTTGAAAGTAGCCCAATTTAACTCCATCTTTTATTCCTTCTCTTACAGGGCAGCTAAGATTGGCTTTGCCCATCATGAACCTGTAAATGACAACACAGATGCAATGCTGAATGCCAAGTCCTTCTATTTTTCACTTCTGAAAATACAAAATGAACTTTGGTACGAGACACCACTACGTTTTGATTTGCAGCTCTCCCTGAGATGCAAGTTGAAGTGGTTTGCCACTCATGGGCACTATGGACAGTTGAGTCACAGAGGGTCTGAGCAGGGCAGGTACACAATTTAGGTCTTTGCTCAGGGCCAAGGGAAGAATGAGTTTTGCAGTTGCAACAGAAAACAGCATCTTCTCTTCTATGTCTCTTTTTAGGACCAGCAGTGCAGTCAGTACATCAAATTCTGAGGTGACACACATGCATATAAGTTGCACATTGGTAAATTTGTATGTAGGATAGATGATGGCAGAAAACATGTTTGTTGTATATTAGGCAATCTCTGACTCCACACTTATCCATGGAAACTACTTATATTAAAAGAAAATGCACCTGTGAAACTCCTATGAATCTGTTTTCAAGGCAACATGAGAATACAGATATCTGGCCTCAAATTCCTGTCCTTAGATCAAATTGTCAAAATTGATAGGTTCCTCTTCCCTTATGTAATACTGTTTCAGTGAAACATTTTGTGGGTCATTTGTTAATGGGAAATAGATTACCTGAACACATGGAACCTGTGGAGGGTACTCTGTGGCACAAAGTAGTACTGCAAGGGTTATTAGAAACCTTTGATATGGTGGTTTAAACCTGCAAAATTCTATTGCTGATTACAAAGAAGGTTTACTGTAAGCTACTACATCAGTAAGACAAAAATCCTTTTCTTTCACACAAAACAAGGCTTTTACTGCAGTCTTTTATTTTGTTTTAAAAATAAAGTCAGCTGTTTCATAACCAAATTGAGAAAGTACCTCAATGTCACAACATCGTATCATTAAAAACAATATGAACCACACCTGAAGAAGAGAAAAATGGCTGTTACTGGGCTTAAGGCCTTAATAGCAGTATATCTTTATCCCAAAATGCATACATGGAAGCCTTGTTGAAACAGACGTAAAAATCATCTCAGCTGTGTATGTGTCAAGGCAGCTGGTAACCAGATAACCCAGTTTACACTAAGCATCATAAACATCAAAACTTCATGGTAATTTTTCTTCCTCAAAAAATATTTTGAAATCAGATTACATTTGGAAGCAATCTAATAGTGAAAAACAGCACACTGTTTCTAATGATCAGAAGTGTTAAGCACAGCAGCACAGAGGCACCAGCCATTTGTCTCTCTAGAAGCTGTTTGTCTGCAGTGATTCACACTTGGGTGACGTCACCAACCAATTTACCAAAAAAAAAACCCTCCACGTAATCCAGACAGGAATGTTTCTTTTTCAGTTTCAGAGTGAATCACACCTAGCTGTGACAACAGATGTGGAATCTACTATTGCCATTGTGAATGAAAGAACCATATGTAAAAGCAAGTGCTGTGACTGAAACGTTCATCTGTGTCACACGAGGCTGCAGTGAGCTGGCTGCAGTTGATACAGATTGGCCCTCAAATCGCCTTGAGCCGGTGAAAGTGCTGAATGGGAGATCACTGAATGCATTAGACAGGGCAAGGTCAACAAGATGACTGTGATCACATTTCTTTATAGGCAATTACAGTGAGATGCAAACAGGATGATTCATTCCTAAATCTAAGTAGCATCAAGCACTCCAAAAAGCCAAATTCTGAACAGTTTGAAAATCAGGTCTGGAAGGAGCTTAGCCTTTCATATGAAAACTCAGGAACTTGTACTATTGGGCTTTGTATTTTAGCGTCCTGTTCACTTTTGTCAAAGGGGCTGCATTCCCAGGCTATGTCCGAAAGCACTCACAATGCTGGATGTTTGGAGCAGGATTATATTGGTGTAACAGATACTGGCTTGTTACTTTTACTAATCCACAACAGATTGATTGAAAGATTAATCACAATCTGAGATTCAAAGGTAAGAAGTCCATTACTCCTTCCACCACTTGTGGAATCATCCTTTCTCTGCTCTTATTTCTATGTTCCAAATTAACAAAACACATTTTGCAGAGAATTGCATATTAAGGCACTGACTTCCTAGCAGCCTTATGTTAAGGTTGTTCCATGCATTTCTCACTGTTATTTTTGCTGCCTTACTGTTCTTCCTGCCAAAATACATCTTAAGGAAAAACAGTTTTGTTCATCTGACATTTACACAAAAGCCATCTTTTGCCCTGTGTCAAGGACAAAAACCTCTAAGTTTCTGTTTTGTTGCTGAGCAGTTGCCTCTGCATTTCATAAGTTACCTGCAACTTCAGCAGGATGTAGACAGTAAATTATTTTCTTGGTTTTGTACCTGTAATGCAGGCAATAAGAGAATAAGACTTGTCCAAGACTATCTATTTTCCCTTGTACCTCTCATCTGGGTTAAGTGCACTCAATATCCCAAGAGTGCACCATTCTAATTACCTGTTCAGATACTGTATTTTAATTTTAAAAAACCCAACATTTTTATAATCAAAACTGTACATTGCATTTATCTCTTCAATCACTCCATTAGCAAGTAGTTTCCTAAAACTTTTTTCCATACTACAGATTGAAGTAGGTGGAAAAACAGCTCGGATATATTTGGAAGAAATTGCTGGCTGATGGCAAGGGCTTTCAATAGTGGTACTCCCTTTCAGAGGGACTGTGGAAGAAAACTGTGTTATAGAGGAGGAGAAATCAAGAGTCTGCTTTCTGGTGCTGGCTACATCCTTGACACATGAATAAGAGATGAAATCACTAAACTAAGAAGAAATACGAGCTGTTAAAAACAAGTAATTTGAACAATAGTAATTGACAGTCTTAGAGAAGGGCTAATGGAGAGGACACAGGAGGCTGAAGGAGGCAGGAAAAACATAATACACATTCACAAAAAGAAACCTGCTGTCTCATAGCCTAGTGAGCTGGTAAGTAAAGGTAGCAACAGTGACAATACTGAACAAGGGCAAAAGGTGTCACAGGAGGAGTATGGAATGGGTCATCAACTGGACCTGCACCATCATAGTTTTCAGCACTGATACCATAGGATTCTGAGGAAAACAGCTTTTGGTTTATACTGATCTTTGCCTCTGGCCTTGAAGGTCTAAGTTGTTGTGCTTGCTATTGAAGAAGTCATGGCATCTTAAAATAGAATCAAGAACAGATTGCCAGCGTGGTTTTTTTCCTGATATTGTCAGTGACCTACAAGATCCTTTTATAAATATTGCTCACAAGTTTCTCCAGGCCCTTACTCACCAGTGTGGAAAGGCCAAGGACTGTTACTGCTGCAGCACAGACGACAAAAATTATTTCCACTCAGAAGAGGGCAGTGACCTGCTTTGCTCTTATATTAGCCAACTGCCATCTGTGCAGAGCTTCCTTGATTATCCTTAATTAAGGCCTCAGATCTGCTTCTATTAAAGGTAAGATTAAAGTGTAAAATTCAGAAGGTCTGCTAGATAAGTTCACTTTACTTGGAAGCTGGAGATCAGGATACTACTGAGACACAACCACTGTTGAAGGCAGACTGAGTATTGTAACATGAATGTTACTTCCTACACTATTTCTATGTTCTTCATTCCTTGTTCCAGAATACTGCTTATTAGTGATTGATTTCTCCACATCTGCAACAGTTCACAAAAATGTGCAAGCCATGAAGCCTGCTCTCCCCAGTTGCCTTCATCATCACGAGGAGCTTAAATCAAAATAAAACTCTACTATGACACTTGTGAGGATGATGCCATGTACCTAGTAATGAGACGTAGAATTCCTGTTGGAATGAGGGTTGGTTTTCCTCTACATATAGTGTTATGCAGTAAAACAGAACTGAAAGCTTTTAGGTCATATTAAGCTTTCACTTTGGACTGGGCACAGGTTGGTACCTTTACCCAGCAAGTATGTAATATGCCAAAAACAAAGCTTCTCTTCAATTCCTACTCCCGTGCCTGCACTTAGATTGAATTGTAGATTTTATAAAAAGTGGTTTCTCTCAATCTTTCAATGCCTCCTTGAAAATCAGCCAAGTAATAAACAGCAAGTATGAGGACAGTTAGTAAATAAGCAAAAACAAGGAGTAATTATTCAGTCCAGGACAGCACTTGAACAATTTAAGTTTCCTCCTTTGATTTGCAATCCCAATTACAACAGTCGGATGCCCATGAAATGTGGCTTCAGGGATATGTCTCTTTTTATTAGCAGGATACTGTATCAGATCAACTGTCTGTTGACAAGTCTGAGCATAGGAAAGTTATATACTGGGCCTTGTCTGGCACATCTGTGGAATGATCTGGTGCTATTAGTTATGCATATCAACAGATAAGGATGCTAAAGGGAATTAAAAACTGACAGAAAGCACAGTAATTACTGTGGATCAGACCCTGAGTAAGAGGACATTAGCATTAGTGAGAGAATTTCTCATGAAATGTCATTTCATGAGATATTTTCTGCATTAGGGTCCTGAGCCTGTTCCCAGATCCTTCATGAATTGGAAACAGATCAAGTTGGATGATGGTCTAATACACAATTTGCCAGTTTAATGAGTTGGGGGTTTTGAAGAGCTAATGCGCTGCAGTGTGTTTTGGCCAAGTCCCTAAGATATCTATCTATGTTTCAAAAGCCCAATCATATAAGGTCAGCACTTATTTTTAAGAGCCCATACTTCAGTATATGCTTGGGTTCAATGTTCCCTATAATGTTTTGATGTTTGTTATAAAAATTGCCACAGTGATTCATTTGCATGTATTTCTCCTTTGTTTGAAAGGGAATCATTTAAAGTGGCTATTTTAAGGGCTGTTAAGTGGAGCATCCTAAGTGTGAACACTCTGAAAAGATAAACGGAGACATTGAATATTTATGTTATGTTATTTTACTGTGTCTCAGTCAGTAAAATCAGATCACTATCCTACAGCTCTTGTTACAGCATTCAAAGTAATAAAATGTAGCAATAATTGACTTGTTGACACAGGTGATGATTCAGAGGCACAGTTCTAGAACATTTACAATGCTGGAAGTCTGCTGAAACAATGCTGAAATAGAAGCATACAAAAGAAAAGACTCTTCTACCCTCATGCAGCTATTTTAGTGTTCTTGTTTCAGCCATAGTTGCATCTAAAGAGATTTGGGGAGTTGTAGTACAAGTCTAATCCTTGATCCTTGTGCTAACATAAAGGGACAGTGAAATGTAGTACAAAATCTCCCTGAATGAACTTTGATGCAGAAATCAGACTAATGTCAAAATACAACCTCACAAGACTGCAGACAAGATACTGACCTCAATTCTATAGGCAATAAAACTATGGCTATGAATATGCATATATTACCAAATTAAAGCTGTACTTCATTCTGTACCTGACAGGAGCTGACTGGTACTGCTGTTCATGGGGTCCTCATGGGGTCCTCATGGGGTCCGCATGTACTAGCATAAGGACAAGAGCCAGCATAAGTGACAATCACAGCTACATGTTACATGCCATTACTTCCGGTAGAGACTTAAAGCCTTCAACTGTGAGATTGAATGCACCAATTAGTTTCTTAATTTCAACCAGTATAACTTTAGACAATCTTCTTGCCCATGTACAGATCTAGTCCCTTCTTGAATCTAAGTTCTCAGCTGTTAAATTTCAAGTTCCAGAATTGACTGTGCTAAATGGTCAAATGGATTCTTTGTACTTAGATCAGGCTCACACAGGCTGATCAGTTCATTTGTAAAATTTATTATGTGTTCAGTTTCTGGTATAATTTGGGTCTCCAAGTGAATTCTGGAAGAGTGTTTGTATGCTTCTAGTTGAAGTTAACTATTAATCATTTGCCTATAGGTTTTGCAGAGTGTAACAAGTTATTTTTTCCTACTACAAAACATTATCTATCAAAAAATTCTGGCAAAAGTTTTTATAAGCACTGACACTTGCCGACAATATATGAAATAGAATTCACTTGTTAATTGTTTCAAGTTGTTCACCTACTTTTAACACTATCTACTAGTATCCCTTATTAGGGTTAAACATTCATTCTCAGAACTAAAACTTGGCTGCTAAATATAAACTTGAGCCTAATCCAAGCTCTTGCTTCAAAAATGTTAGTTTATACAGCTGACTGTGCTAACTAGGGATGGAAAGCTGTTATTGCTTAAAAAGGTCCTTACTATTTTAAAGCAACTTTACCAGCTTTTTCTTTGCTGTATCCCTCACTGTCACATTGCTGGTCACAGCTAAAAATACATGGAATATTTTTTTCCTCTCTCCCCAGAGCAGTAGGTGAAAGTGAAATGGTTAGAGGTTTTCATATCTGATAGTGTATGTCCATCTACATATCTGGCTAGAAACAAAGTTGGGTGAGGAAACATGCACAAAATTCCATGAAGATGAAGCTGAAGCTAAAGTCCTAACTTGATAATAAACATCTCCCAGGGCACTAAGGATGTTCCCCTCAAAAGAGGTGGACACACCCACATCACCTGGTATGACAGTCATATGGTAGCTACTCTCTTCCTTCACTAGGATGCAACTTGATCTGGCCTTTAAAGTCTGACTTAATAACCTTTAAAGTTTGTTTCCCCTTTTCTCATATAAGGTACCTATCATTAGAAAATAGCCTTGCTCCACTGATAAGTAGCATTACTGTGTGTGGTAGTACAATAGAAGATCATGATCATATTGCCTATGGATAATTAACATTATTTCTCCATTGTACAACTCACAGCAATTTTAAGCAACCACTTCTGAAAAATAAAATGTTTTCACCAGTTTCCTCAGGTAGAAATTTCTACCCTCTAGTTTCTTGTTCCTAGTTATCAACTGACAAGATAAAAAAGCTTTAAAAATGCTTTTCTGCTCCTTATGCTCTGCCTTCCAGTACAAGCAGGAAATAAAGACATTTGCTTTAATAAAGAACTACATTAAAGAGCTACAAATTTGTCTGAGAAGTCTTTTAGCAGCTTTACACCCACTGTGATTTTATGGGACAGAAAGCAATTCAACAATAGCTGGTGAATAGAGCTTATGAGTTTTATTGTTCTATAAACTGTATAAATCCAATAAAGTTTATTCAATATTGCAATTAAATGACCCTTTGGTTTTATTTGATATACTAAGTGATCTGTAAGCCAAACTGTTCACTAATATATTTCCCTAGTTACTCCTAATCTGTACTCATGGCACAGAAGACAATGAATAAGCATTGTAAGAAATTAAGGTACTAGCATTAGTGTTCATTTCATCTCCCCATTCTTCAATAACGAAACACAGTAAGAAGTACTTTTGTTTCATATTGTTCTCTATAGCTATAAAACATCAATAAGCAAACCACCAAATGTGAATTTACTGGGACCACATACTAATCCAAATGTTTAAATGGTCAAGAAATCTCTTCTGTAATTTAAATCTTTGTTTTGGTGCCTGATTTCTACAGGTTGTTCACGCTTTGTCTTGAAAGATTCTGCCCATCATCTGGAACAGCACAAATACTTTGTCTATCTCAAGTGCAAAGAAAAGCTAGCAAGGTTAACCTAGATGTTCTACTTTGTAGTAGTGTGGTGTGGGGTAGTCATGGTGCATGTCAGCTGGTGGATGGTAACTTCTCAAAACAAAATACATCAGTGACTTTGCAACTATTTAGCTATATCTATAACCTAAGTTAGAAGAAAAGAAGAAATCTCCTTCAAAGTCATAGAAGTGCTTTTAACAAAATGTGACTGCTGTTATACACATGACAGATTCTAAAGATCCTAGGGAACTCTGGGTCCAAGTAAAATTTTTGTTTTCCTGGAAAAGGTAAGTGTACTTATTGCTTTAACAGCAAGCACCTTTAAACCAGCTTCAGTTTTTCAGCTACATGTACAGGAACCAGGCTTTTCAAGGAGGAGAGTTTCATAAACCAGCAAGAATTACAGCTCTTCCTTGAAGAGTAACTGGAGTCTCACACTTGCTATTGTGAAGGGAAGAGGCAAGCTGCTTTACACACCAGTCTTCCTGTTCCCTTCCATTATGAAGAACTATGAACTGTTCTGTTTATATTCTGTACCCATCAAAAAATTCCTACTAAAAATATCCTGTTTTTGTCACAACTTTCATAACTAAGAACATGCTATCTTACCAGATCAAGGCAGGAAATATTGTGCATGCCTAGAGTGAAGTTGTTTCTGTGCTAGAAACCAGCAACTACATCTTCACAATGTAAGAAGGAAATGAACAGGGAGAACTCATCTTGAGTTAAGTAGCAGGAATTCAAACACCCCCACTCCTACTAGCAATAAGCATCTTCCCATTAGCTAATCCAAAAGTTGAACACTATTGACAGCTTTCTGTAAAACTGCAATCTATGTATTTTCAGCAGAAAAGTTATTTTACTGCCTGATAGAAATTACTTTAAATGCAGTCTATGCTTAACAATGGTCATTAAGATTAGTGGAATAAAGCTTCAACTCCTTTTTACCAGGTTGCTATTTGAACAATCTTCTATAGAAATTGAGGTAGAGCCAGTCAGCTGAGACTACTTCTGTCTTCAGATTTCAGATTTATAATTCATAGAAAAATACTCATCCCAAGTGCTTTAGAGGAGTTATTTTGTGCTTTAATAACAAGGGAATTTTGTATGAGGATATTTCTGAATTTTGTATGAGGATATTTCTCTTGTTTTGTAATGAGTGGAGGGAAGCTTTCTCAGAATTAAGGCTGATTGCATAGTTACGAACTTGCAAAATAATGAAATCCACCAGTTGTATGTTTGGGTTATTTTCAGTAACAACTGGAAATACAGCTAAAACACAGCAGCTATAGGGTGGGGAGACAGGGTAAGTGCACTCAAGGGGACATGCAATGTACTGCATATTCAGTTTACACTTGGTACTGAACCCTGCACAGAAATCAAACTGAAAACAAGCAAACAAAACCATGTAAAATGAAAATTTCATTTTTCAGTAATTTTGGGGACTACAGAATTCCAACTTGCAAAAAGAGATTACTGAAATTCGGGTAGAAACATTGTGGAAGACAATTTTATAAACCTATGGAAACTTACAGGGCTGATCTGTCCTAAGAGGTATTAAGAAAAATAATGCAATAGAGGATGAGTTAAAATAAAGTAATAGGTAGAAACTCGTAAGTTCATCTAATTACTTTTGTGAGGGATGGAAGAAACTAATGCCTTGAACAATAAGGTTCTGCAAAGTAAACACAAGCTTGAAGATAACATTTTAAGGAAATTTACATTTTGCTTACAGATAAAAAGACTGTTAAATACAGAGCATTCAGAACTAAATGGACACTCCCTGTCCTTAACTAGTCTTACCCTTTCAACAACAATCCATCATTTATGTCTTTTTAATGGTTTAAAGACATTTTAAACTTGTTTCTAGTGTATATTTCTGCCAAGTATGAGTGTTCATGAGAATGTAGAAAATATTAGCATCTTTCAATGATACAGTATGCTGAATATGTTAGATGTCAGACAACTTGTTCATCTGATAAGCTTCCTTGCAAAGTTTATTTTTAATTTGTTCCAGGAAAAATATGTATTTCCCAGCAAAATTATCACTAATGTGCTTAACCAGTGGTTTTTATGCTTTTAGATAAAACTTACACTAAGAGATACTCAGGGATTCCCTTTTTCTTATGAGTATTCATGTCCTTACAATGGTAATGCCTACAAATAAACAAACCAAGTCTCCTACTGGTATTTGGCACATATTTTAGATGGAGCTCTTTGCAGAATACTATTTTTAGTTAGAATCTAAAATACTTAAATGTAACTTTCCAAAGATCTCGGGAGCTATTCAGATTCACTGTTCCTTGCAAGGAGCATCACTGCAAGGATGTTACTGTATTTAGTTATAAAACAATAGGAAAGTTAGCCTTCATTATTATATTGTACAACTTGGATTAAACAGGCAATGAGCAAAAATATCTAATTTGTCATGCAAGGTCAAAAAAGGCTAAGTGATAAGAGGTTAGTGGTTGGTAAGAAGCAAGTTAGGTCTTTATAATTTCTCAAACAAGAGCCTTTCTACACAAAAAGGACTGCACCACAGCTCCACAATTAAAGACTGTAATGAAACAGATGACACTACCTAATGATAAATCTAGAGCCATGAAGAGACCTCAGTGAAGCACACGGATTAGTCCTGGGACACTTGCTTTGGGCAGCCAGGTGGTGTTTATTCAAACATAACAAGTGTTGCCTGAATTGCTTTACTGGTGTGTCTCTGGGACATTATTATTCTACTGAAATCATTAAGATGAACTTTCTATTTTTAGCAGTTCAGACAGCATTTTCTGCCAGAACTACCTCTACATTCAAGCAGCAAGCAGTTATGGAAGCTGAAATTGCATGTTAAAATCTGAAGCCTGACAGTTCAAATATCAGATGTTTATTGTGACATGCTGATGCTTTTGACAAATCCTCTCAATCTTCCATACATAATTTTTGCTTTTATTGTGGAAATGTGCAATACTTACTCAGACCCAGAAATAACACCAGCTAAAAAGGGGCCAAATAAGACAAGTTTCCAGTCCAAAAATCAGCTTAAAAATAAGCAATGAATGATTAAATAAACAAACCAAAATGAGAATAGAGCCACTAGTGTACAAAGAATGTAAACATGAAGCATATTTTTAAACATTTTTCCATTCCCAAAATGGTGCAACACCTTAAATAAGGCAAGTGTTTGCTCTGGAACTGAAACAGAGGTTTCTAAGCACCATCTTGGTCTCTTCAGTTGATGTACAACTGCATCTATATTGATGTTCTGCAAGTCTAATCAGCTCAGTAAACCAGCAATGATCCAATAGTATCCAATTTGTGAAATTATAATATATTCCTAAGTGTACATATGGTTACACATTTCCATCTCATATGTACCTACAAAAATACATATCCAAGTTCCCATTTCACAAAGATATGCAATGGCACTGTTAGCGAACCCTGATTAGGAAAAAAAATGTTATTCCTTCTCTTTAACCTGTCCTTCAGCTAAGTAAATATAGAGCACGCATTTAAAACAGAAAGCTAAATTTGGAAACCATTGAAATGGTAACTCTAAGATTCCCTTCCCTGCTGGCCAGGGCTCACTGTCACTCACAGAAAGGGCAGCAGAACTACAAAAAAACAGAAGCAAAATGACGACTAAGGGTGAGGCTGGTTCAAACCTTGCTCTTTTATGCCTTTCATTTGCTGAAACTTTTTCATGGAGGCAGCATTACTGTGTTACAGCAACATAGCTACTCATTAATAGCCTCCTTGAGAGGGAAAGCTAGAAAGAATGGCACAAAACAGCCTTTGGCAAGGTGGTATTTTAGCGTTTGCGTACCAGATTTATACATTAATAATCTACTTTAGCATACCTGGCACTCCTGGGGGGTTCCAGGTGATTGGGAGAGCTGCCAGTCTTCTGTCGAGGCACAGCCATTTCAAACAGTGCCTCACTCAGCCCTCAGAGCCAGAGGCCCCAGCGCGGCCCTGCACGGCAAAGAGATGTCCACCTTGGCATCAGTGGTCACAGCCTCCCCGGAGCCAGGCCTTGGCGGGAAAAACAGTCTCCTGAGCAGCGCTAAGAGGGGTTTGAGGCCACAACAGAAAGCTGGTTCACAGTGAAGAGCGCAGATGAAGAGGCCCCCAGCAGGTAGAGCCATGGCTGAGCTGAAGACGCTCACCTCACACTGCAGGGAGAAGCGATACCTTCCACTCTAGCTTAAATGGAGCTGCAGGACCTGGGGACAGGGTGGTTGGGCCTCCAGGTGAGACTGGTCATGACCTTAAGGTCCTCAGAACATCCCTCTGGCAATGCTCCCAGGCTGCCTGCTCTGACTAGGAGGAGCTGGTCCCAGGCTGTGGCATGAGCTGCCCTGCAGTGGGGCACTGGGTGGAAAAATGTCCCCCTTGGCTCATTGCAGGTGCTGGCAGGCCCTGAGGCTGGCCTACTCCAGTGAGCTCCGCCAGGCACAAGCAGGGTGTAGAGCTGGGAAGGAGATGAGCCCTCTCCCACTGACAGATACCACTTGTTTATTTTCTGTGGCCCTGTGCATCCTTCAGCTCTGCTTCCTTCAGGGCACAGAGATGAGGAAAGCAGCCTGTGGACAGGCATTGGTGGACATCTTTGTGTCCAGATCAACCACACATAGCTGTCCCTGCAGTGACATCAAACCTGGGAGGACTTCCAGCAACTGAGTTTTCATGTCAGTTAAAATTCAGGTATTAAGATGTTATAAGCTATTCCATGGGATTTCTGGTGAGCAGCTTTGATTTAACTGCCCTGAAGGGAAGGAAATACCAGCAATAAAGAACTAAGCAGGCAAAAGCAAATAATCAGACATCAAATTACATGTTAGTGGATCCCTAGTGTAAAATCAGATGTATCTAATTACTTTTTGTATTAATGTAGCTGGTTTTCTGTTCACAATAGGATTAACAGGAAAGAAACAATTACTGGTTAAATGTGAAGGTTCAAATCGAAGTAAACTTTGCAAGCAGCACTCACTCCCCAGCTTACCCATTTCATTTTATAAATAGCAGTTTAAATCTGTTATTTAGGATTCATTATTCACACAGGAAAGAATTAAGGAATTTAAAAATCAATTTAAATGAGCACTGAAAAATTCAAAGACAGTATATTGGAAATGTTATATGAGCCTTGAAAAAAAAAAGCACCATCCCCTCAAATATCTTATTCTATTTAGTTTGTGAGGCGAGTTTGTGCAGAAATGGCAACAGATAAAGTATTCTAAAATTTCTCGAACCAAGACAAGTGGTTACCTTCATCTCTTAGTCACTAGGATACATAGATACTGTTTTGTTGACCCATTAAAAATAAAAAGATCAATTTGGCTTAGATTTTAGGACAAAGTTGGGGATGATAAGAAGCAAGGGCTGGCTAATGTCATCATCTTCTGCTAGTACAGGATAAGATCTCCAAAGGGTGTGACAGATGCCAGTTAAAACACCCACAGTTTGTGCCTCAGCTTTTCTGCCTGTTTGCTCTGAATTCCCCCACGTAGGTGGGAGTTCCCCTCTGAGTCACTGGGTAGCCTGGAAGCCTTCCTGATTTCATCCCACCCACAGCTTCTCTCCAAGTGAGCACTCCCTGAGCAGCCTCCTTTATCAAGCTCAGATACTATAATTTTATGCCAACACAGGGTGCCTTTGTGAGTGGAAGGCCTTACCCGGGAAATGCTCTAGCATGTGTCAGTTGCTCTGCAGCCTTTGCAAGGACCTTACAGATTGTGTAGACTTATGGACCGTAGCTATGGTTAAACTTCCTGTAGACGAAAGGAGTACACATTAAAAAAAATCCTAGCTTATTAATTTCAAAATATGATTTTTAGTATCCACATACAAGAGCTTTGTGGCTCTGTCTGGGAATGCATCTCAGTGGAAAGTATCATTTTGTACTTTGTGCTTGCCTATGCAGTGGGCTGTGTAGTTTTCTTTCAGACCGCATTGCTTCATCCCCAGGAGCTGGTGGAACTAACAGAATGCCCTTGCCAGTTTAACAGAGCAGGCAGGAACTAAGGAGCTGCAGGACTGTGACAGAGGTAGCTGAGTACAGTACACAGGCTGTGCTGTCCTTAGCAGTGATACAGGAGCTCTTAATCTCGAGTCCTCCATATGACACCTTTAACCAACAGCCATTGATGTCAATGTTTTCTGCATTAAAAAAAAACCCATGTCAAATGTTTGGATGCTCCAGGTCTTTGGTCAAGATGTTTTTAAGTGGCATTCCAGAATTAGCACTAGCTTTTATTTACTCTGTAGCAGCCCACATTAATTTGCCAAGTGTGATGACATAACAGCAATTAATTACATTATTTCTTCATTACTAGCTGTGAGCATAGACTGTTTCTGCAATGTGCTGAAATGTATTTCTGAAGCTCTTCTCAGTAGCTCTGAAGGGAAGATAAATGAGGACAAACAGAGTGCCTAGATTAACAACAAATGATAAATCCAGGCCCTTTCATTGAAGCTGAATTAAATATTCTGTTGTAGGCCTTGACCTAATTCCAGCTACTCATTATTTCTCTTGGACTTTTTCATTAAACTGATTTTTTAAAATATCTGGGTCTGCTATACGAATAGGCTATACACTTCCTTTGGACATACATACCTTCAGAAATTATTCTTGCAAGCTATGGATAACTTCAGATGCCCTCAAAAGTTGCCATTAATTTTGCTGGAACTGAAATTTAATTATCTATCTAAGAAGAAAACCTCATGTTGTTAAGAATAGTGTTTTATCCACCTTGTTTTAAATACTACAAGCTAGATCTACATGCAAATCACTTCAAATATTACTGTCAGTACACGATTCTTAGTTTTAATCTTAAAAAATTATTTCCATGCTTCCTTCCTTTTTAAACTTTTATTTGACTATTTCTACATTTTAGAATGCTAACATGTCCAAAAATATGTAAGACAGTGTGTTGTATACTATGCTAACATATCTATTATTTACTGTATTATAATGTTTTGTCAGAATTGTACTGCCTTTCAAGTATGTGTAAATAGCAGCCAACAATGTATTGAATAACTTAGAAGTATTTAATTCATTTAATCTTATCTAGTTCTGCAGCCTTAAAATATTTTTAATTTCTTTTTTAGAGCTCACATATATCTCTCTGCATCTTCCCTGTAATAACTGATCTCACTGTCCCAACGATTCAGTCTCCTGTTTTAGAAAAGTCTCCTTTGTCTCCTATCCCATGGATTCAGAAGCAATCCTGAACTATACTGGCCTATTTTACCACTCTATCATTGTCAGAGAGGAGATTTGCCAGATGTTTTAGATGTTTTATTATTCCCTCAAGGGATCTGGCCTATCTTAGAATAAAACTGAGATTGCAGAGGAAGGACCAAATTCTGTTTTCAGGGATAATGAATTTACTGGACAAGTTCAGACAGATGTTTGGAAATTAATTTATATTCATACTGGTGTAACTGGGGTCAGAATCTGACTAAAGATCTACTCTCAAACAAAAAGTTTTGCCAAATGATTACTAAACTAGGTGCTAAACTGAGTCCCTGTTAAGCTTCTGTGCTCTTAAATTGGTTTTGCCCCAGGTAGATAAATATAATGTGGAAATAAATATAATCAGATCAGAGTTAGTAAATCCAGAGCCTGACAGGAACAAGCAGAAACTGTAATCTCTACCTGTTCCCTATGAAAACATTTGACATGTCAGTACTGAAAGGAGAAATCTTCTGATTTTTGACAGCAATGAATTCATACTCCATAGTCATAATGTCCGGAAAGTCTGTCCACTGCTTGAGGGGAAAGGAGACAGTGAAATCACATACAATGTGAAGATCCATACAAATTAGATAAGCAAATTCTTATTTTTAGCATTTGCCCAACAGCAAAGACAAGGGAACAGCACACAAATAACTCAGAAAGGAACAAGCAACCTAGGCTAATCCAGTGTACATTGAAACAATCAAGTTCCAGGTGCAGGGTGTTCTCATATAAGTGAAAAACATGTAACTCATACTTGAAGAAAAATCATAATAGGCAATCAAATAGGGAAGCCAAAACACATATTTCTGTCCCTACCTTGCCAGTCCAGGAGTGATCTTGCAAAATGCCAAGTGACTTTTGCTCAAAACTGAGGGCCAAGACTTCGCTTGCCCAGATTTGTGAGAGAATCTTAGCATTTAGCTCTCATTAAACTCCCATGGAAGTCAAATGGGTTTTAGGAAGATACATCTCAGAGGATCCAGGTCTCTGGTACCTAAAAAAAACCTTGAGCTTAATTTGAAATCAAGCACCAAATCGGTGATTTTGAATGATTTTAACCATCTGGAGATGACTGACATTTTTATTTATATTTTTCCCTGCTTTTCTGATAGAAGCATAAAGATAGAACAACCCTGTAGAATAAAGGATATGGAAATCAGTCTTGAGCTCTTTCACGTCAACATATTTTATGCAGAAAGGATGAATAATGCACATTTCCACACCTCCTACCTGAGCCTTTACCAGAAAAGGACATACTGCCTGTACATTTCCTCTCAAAAAACCTCTCAAGATAAAAATGAAGCCATGCTCTGTTCTGTGAGTGAATCACAGAAGTGGTATCATTTGGAAGAGGAATCAATCTGTAAAATCTGCATGGAAAGAAGACCTTTCCTGCCTGTAAAGAATGAAATTGCAGAGTCTAAGATCCAGAAAACACAGAGCTTTCTGCTTAGCATGCAACTCTCCAGATCCCTTCTGCTTGCTCTTCCAAATTCTCCTCTAGCACTGGATTATGAAGTCTACTTCTGAGATCAAGTGCCTATTCTTTAGGAATAGGTATGTTACAAAATCTGTCCTTGAAGGCCAGTCATAATTCCACACAGATTGAATATATACCACTCTTGTGGAATATCTGACAAAGTAGTATCATTTAATAACTTGCTCACGTAACACTTCATAAAGAGTTGGATAAGACTTGGTAGAAAGAAGCAGTGTCTCAGGTTGTGTTATAACCCAACATTTCTACTGCTACTGGATGGCAGATGCCAGACAGAAGGGGTGTTGTCCAAGCAAAGAGAACATTTCTTTGATCGCTCATGTACTAATCCCATAATGCTGCATATATGTAAAAGTCAAGGGACAGAGATTCAAATGAGTCATTCCCTGACTCAGGTAAAATATAATTAAAGGTTACATTTTGCAATATATATGCAAATATAGGATATATTTGCTATAATATAGGAGAATACAGGAAATATTCACCTAGGGGTTTATCTAGTTTAAAATAGCTAAAATATAATCAGAACATGTTCACGCTATAAACCAAACTAAATTGCAATCCCCTCCACTGATTCAGTTTTGTTCATCAGTAAGGACAGCAATTAAAGATGCCATTAGTTTAGTGATGAATATGTTTCCATCCTCCATGTGTCTCTTACTTGAGCATCTGTGTTCTTGTGAGCAGTCTTGTGATTAAATTAATGAGCTCTGTAAAGCTAAACTCCTAATTTCTGCTTATTTTCTCTGAAAAATTATGTTTGTCTGTAACTTGAAGACCATGCAATTAAGTGTATATAGCTTGAAGTAAAGACACTGTTTCAAAATTACATACATTGTACCTCCCAAATTATGTTCTCAATCCAATACAAATATATTTGTTAGGATAGATCAAAGAGATTTTCAAAATTTGATTGCTTCAGACTCCACAGGACAGAAGGAAATGCTTTGTTTATCTGCATTTTAAGAAATCTGAACAATAGCAATAAAAAAACATTTTTTCCAGAGCAGAATCTCCTGGAATAGGACCTGTTCTTCATATCAGTGTGTGGCAGTGTACCCACACACTGCTCATAAAATCTAAGGAAGGGCTCAGTACTTTACTTGGAACAGGTCAACAAATTTCAGCACTGCAAAAAAAAACCAAGTGTTTACTAGCTTTTTCCATCACCCTTTTTAAAAAGATCAGTTGCAACAGCATGGACCTAACAGAATTAGTACCAGGGGAAGGAGAGATAAGATCTTAAACTGCAAGAAGAAAAATAGATTAAGAAATTTTCATATCAGCTGCTGCTGCTGAACTTTGTCATCTGAGGATATTTAAAGAAGTAACTGAAGCACTTCTGCAGCTCATAATAGTTCTCTTTAAAAACTGGTACACAAGGGTACCAAGTGAAAAAAAAAAAAAAGTAGCCTCTATGCTAAGAAGAAGTGAAACAGCAGCTGGGCAATTATAAATCACACCTCTTAATTAAAATCCTGGAAAAATACTTAAATGTTTTCAAACCCATGGGAAAACCCAGAGATTCACAGACATGAATAATACATTGTGAACAAATTCTGTAAAGACAACCTCATTCCCTTCTGGCAAAGTTAACTGGCCCTGTGAATGGAGATGCAGCAGTAGAGCTTGGTCATTGTCTCATATAACATACAGAGAGGGAAGTGTCCTCTAGATGAAGCTGATGTAGGATGGGTGAAGGACAGTCTGAAAATTATATTGAGATT
Source organism: Ceyx melanurus (assembly GCA_024611195.1). Classification (NCBI taxonomy): domain Eukaryota; kingdom Metazoa; phylum Chordata; class Aves; order Coraciiformes; family Alcedinidae; genus Ceyx; species Ceyx melanurus. Next base: position 22,882 of record JANHGL010013049.1, on the reverse strand, counting down.
GCAATCTTCTTTTTCATGCTGGATTCTGAAGCCGTCTATCCCAGACAAGTATTGCTCACTGTTCTCAGTCGTGACTTGGAAGATGGAACAGACACTGTGGCTATTAAAATTGCAAATACTAGCAAGCTGGGAGAGACTGCAAGTGCATACATTTGGAAAGCAGTCTGAAAATAAATGCAGGTCAATAGAACTAAGTGCTATATTGGTCCAAACAAATAGTCAATTGCAAAAGTAAGAGATGGGGAATAAATGATCAAGCAACATTAATGTTGAATCTGGGAGTCTCAGTGACTCACAAGCTGGACTCAAGTCAACACTCTTAATGCAGTCACAAGAAGTAGAAGATGGCACATTGAGAGGTTTCAGTGGCACTGTAGTCTAGAAGATGTATGTGCAGTTGCTTTGTCTGGAATACATTTTGGGCTTCCATTTTGAGTGCCATTATTCAAGAAAGCAGTTGCTGAGATTAAGAAAATTCAGAGGTCTACATGAGGGATCTTTTAGTTTCTACACAAGATAACAAAAAGGGATTTTATTGCTTAAAGCATTGAAAACTGGGAAAGTAGTGAAATCCTGCCCAGGATGGATGGGAAAAGAAACAAAAGCCTAAATGGCAGCAAAAAAAGAGTTCAGGTTAGACACTGGAAAATCTTTCCAATGGTAATAGTAAAACTCCAGAACAGCTGGAAGAGCTAGGAAGACTTCCTAGGAAGACTTTAGTTTCCAGTGCTGAAAGTGTCTAAGGACACTGGTGAGGAAGGGCATAGTACAGTTTTCTTGCTGTGTGTCTGAGGGATGAACTTGATGATAAGATGAGATTTTCTGGAACAATTTTCTATTACTTTCTATAATACATTAGTATCAAACTGCTAATATATCTCAATTTTGGAGTAATAAGAAGCCCATTTGTATAACCTTGGTTATTTTTGTATGGAGATACTCCATATATATCCCTAAGAGCCTGCTGTTGTATGTTCTGTCTCTGCCACAGCAGAACAGCTGTCCCCAGGGCAGTGCCGCGTGTGGGGCGGCTCCCAGGCAGCAGCTGCTGGCAGGGCCAGGCTGGCAGGCAGGCTGCAGCTACCAGCCTCGTTCAGCTGCTGGCCATACTGGAATAAATGTCACACACTGTATCTGTGTGATTCAGAGCGTGTCTGACAGTTGTGCTTGTGGTCAGTGAGCTTGGTCTTGATGGTGTTGTTGGGCCACCCTGGAAAGAATAGCATAGATCTGCCATGGTCAGTGAGCAATTTCCAACCTCCTTCCAGACAATTTTTGCATCTGATTTCAGTGCTAAGTTAAGTTTCACCCTTAACACTTAAAATTCTGTTAAAGACAAGTTCTCTTCCTAATGGCTTTATTTAAAATGTATTATCTTACACTATCAGTCTTTATTTATCTAATTCCAGGATGATGGACAAGATTTATCCAATATATTGATTTTACAAAACATAAATTGCCTTTCATAATGCAACAAGATGGATATAAGCTTAATAGAGCCATGTATGAACAGACATACACAAGTAAGTTGTGAAGTCTAAAAAGACACAAAGAGTGAGGTGTATAAATGTTTTAAAGCCATAAACCCTTGTTATTTAGGCAACAAAAAGGCACTGCAGTATGTTTATGTTGTGAGTTTACTTCAGACAGATTATCCTTAAATTTATAATCTTATAAAGGCTTTATAAGCCTCAACTGGCTGAGCTTTTCCCTGAAGTCAGAGCTGCCAATTTCTCCTTATATTGTGCAGAACAAGATAAAACCAGTATTGCAGCTGCACAAAAATTTCTTTGAAAACTTCACTTCTATATAACACAAGAAAATAATCCCAAAGTTGTAAAAGTTTATACAATATCCCTCAAAGAAACTCTGGTTCTAGATATCTTCTTGATTTTAAACTGAAATTCATTCTTTTGCTCTTTCCTATCAGTTGACAGGGGCTTGCAATAAACACAGTGATGTGCCTATGTATAGCTGGATCGTATAATCAGTAATTCCCTCATTTACATATTAGTCTATACATCAAGAAACACTGGTTTAACAAAGTACACTCTTTTTATTGTTATATTTTTCAAAGAAATCATTCTGAAAACCAGAAACCTCTTCATTATGAAATGGTCTATTTACGTGTTTATAGCATGCTTGTTTCTACCATATCTGATAGCTTTCTGAATAGTTTAGGATCTAGATTTTCCCACTAAATGCTCTGGGCAACACTTCAGTTAGACTGAAAGCAATGAGGGTCTGTGAGGCTACACCTCGTGCTTGTGCACACACTGACATCAAGAGAGATTCCCTCTCTAAGCATTCCTCAAATATATTGCCTCATAGAAGATGCATTTTTCAGGAAGCTGAAGAAATTAAGATCTCACTTCATTGAAATTCATGGCTTTTGTTTCAGAAGAATTTCTTGAAAGTGCATTTCACTTAAGTCTGTTTTAAAGCTGCTGGGAGTTTGACGAGTTTTGTTCTCCGTATAAGACCGCAGCATTAACATTTCCAAGTAATACATGATCTTGAAATTATAGGCAATTGATTAGCTCAATTGAAAAACCTTTTTCTGTGTGCACCATGACTATCTCCTTGTCTGAAAGTCACATACATGCGAAGGTGATTGTTACCCTACTACTCACAATTTCCCTTACATACCCTGTAGCTGCCTAGTGCTGTGTGACATTACATGGGCACATTACAAATGTCACTGATGGCTTAATGTACACAGCCATTTTCCATACACTCCCTCCAAAATTTTAACAGCAGATAATTTAATATAAAAGTCAAACAACAGTTGATGAAAAAACACAATGTACAAATTGAGACTGTTAAATTACATAGAATTTTGGTTTTGATTTTTTGTGTGTATTAGATACTTCTATTAACACCCTAATTCTTTATCTGAAAAATCAAATAAGATGGTTGTTTATAGTTTGATCATAGATATAGGCACAGGCAACTGGAGGAAGTACTGGGCCACTAACCAAAGATCTGGACTTTTTCTCTAAATACCAGCCAAGCAATAATTCTGAAGAAAACAATAGCTTCCCAGAAATCATGTCTTATCAAATGAGGTAAGAAATTCACTCTATCTTGGGCCCTGTTACAAATACAACCCGAACAAATTACAATTTGAGAACAGGCAAAACTGATAAAGAACACAGGCAATCTTTGCTGTCACCACTGCTAATGACACTCATTGAAATAGGGAAAAGACTCAATGTACAGTAAACGTGAGGAAAACTTCCAAACCTGGCTATAATAACATAAAAAAGGAGACTTATTTGCACTAACTCTGGTCTCTTTCAGCACTAAAGAATTTTCAGTGTCCATTCCCATTTCATGCTGGAAATCTCTTTTGTGGATACAGCAACCAACTGACCTTCTTTGAACAATGATATACATGATAACATGGAAAAGAATATGTTCCAGTTAGATATCAGTCTGTTGTCAGTCATATGCTATTTTGGGAATCACACTTCCAATACTGTAAGTCAAGTCAAGATATTGGCTTCTATCAAGGCTACAGCTTTATATAAGTTTAAAAGGACTTTGTGTTTTCTGCTAATATCTTAAAGAACTTTTACTATAAAGTGACTTGAATCAAGACTATAGTAATTCAGGAGATTAAGTATTCTGTAGTGAAGAACATTGTATGCAACTTTTTTATGGTATTTAGATACAACTCAGCAAGGTACTTCATTGTTTACTGATAGTATATACTTCAGGATATATGTATGTGCCTTGCTGAAGTAAAACCTAAATTATGAACAAAGTCCTTCTGGGAAACATTTGCAAAAGCAGCTTTTCATTTTATTGCTCAACGAAATTTGTTTACAGGTAAGGGTCAAAACATAACACGGGGAAAGAATTCCAGCACCTTTGTAGGTCTCCAATTTTCTAAAAACTCCACCCTGGAAATAATGAGAGGTCTGCTTTCTATCAATATGTATTCTTTATCTCCACAAATGCTCAGCTACCCTATTGTATTGACACAATCTGTCTCCCTGGGTTCTAAAATGTCCTCAGACAATCTTGCCTGTAGATTGACTAGCCAGCCCCTGCTAAATGCAGTGTGTGGCTCAGGCTGTACCTCTGCTTCCTCAGTGATGGCAGGAGTGCAGATTTTCTCTTCTGAACAGTCTTCAGTTTTATTGAAACTTAATTATTAATTACACTTTTTTTTTTGGTCAAATTTGGCTAAAATGATCACATGGGTATAAAACATACATAAGGAGGGAGGACTATGTTATTGCTAATAACGTCATAGAATAAACCTCATTTTCATAAGACACTAATCTATAAATGACTGTCCACACTCAAATCTGCTTTAGCATGGCATTCTAAGTGAATAAACAGAAAAGAAGTACCCACTGGCTTTCTGTGAAGAGAAGGAAAAAGTAGGAGTGTGGACAGAAATCACAGCAAGTAGACAAAGGGAGTAGTTCTCACCATTTTATTTCTATTTTTTTCTATTTATTGGATATTTTATTATGGAAACTATATTCTCAATGGACAAAACCTGCTGCAATTATAAGCTCTGAGTTAAGTGGAGATCTCCTAGGACTTCAACTGATTCCTTCTTCTCTCAAGGCAATTCTGGGGAGAGAATCAATAGCCTCATTTGTTCCCTTGGCTAAGAATATCCAGTGACTGATAGCCCTCAAAGAAAGCATTTTTACCATCCTTTAACAAATTCCAGAGACAGTGACCTCCAGAGTGTAAGATGTTTCTGCTGTCTGTAGACTTTCCAGAGGCATTGACAAAAGACAGATGGAAGGGGAAAGTTCAGTGTGTACCGTGGGAAGGTCTGTTGAAGATTTTCTGGATCTGGCTCATGTTCTTTTTTTTTTACTTTTTTACTTTTCCAGGATATTTTTGGAAAAGACTAAAGACCCCCAGAAAATGTGTAGTTAGATATCAAAATGGAGCAGAACCTGGCACCAACAAGTCTCAAACAAGTAAGTGCCTGTTGTATATTATTTTTACTGGACTCCTCAAAAATGCTTCTTACAATTAGCATTTGCGTCTTACCTAGTAACTTACTTTCATAAATTCAAACAGACTTTGCTATTGAGTCTTTTTTTAAAGCTTAACAGTTTTATGACATCTTTTTACTAATCCCCTGAATTTCTTCCTCTTCAGTTGCACAGGAAATCACATTTCTTTATGTGATTCAGTGAAACATGCAGTATGCCAGGGCCTTTCACAAACCTTCCCCATCTTGTTTCAGATATAGCTTGTAGGTAGAATGGAAGTCTTGGCAGCTGATGCTTACTGCACACAACCAGAATATGTCCCTTCTCATTACTTCATCCTGTCCTTTTTGTACTATGGGGAATATCATCCTGCCTCTCAAAAGTGCTGAGAGACTTGAGAAAGAGCAAGAGCTCATCAAAGAAGATACACTGGGAAGGTGTGAAGCGGTATGCCCATACATAAGGTTGCAGAAAAGCCAAGGGAACTGAAAATGTTTAAATGCCCCTCAGCTATTTAGTTATTTATGTCTTCTAAGTTCAACTCACATTTTTCTTTCTTGTTGCTTTGGATCAAAATCAAATCACTTTACCAATGAGTAAGAAACAGTAATCTTTCTCATCACTTACTGAAAGCAAAAAAGAAGAAAAGTTTCTGACACTACAGGCCCAATATATCCAGCCTTCAAAGTAGCGAAGTATTTCTTTGATCTACTTATGAAATTGTACTTTAATGACTCTTTCCTGGTAGTTCAGATTTGTGCTTTACATAAACTCTTATCTATCTAGGTGGGATTTGTACAGGACTCATTTGAAATTGGTGGCCAATTCTTTTTGCATGTGATCAAAACAACACCGAGCTGTGAAAAAATTCAAAAATAACTCCCAGCTGCATCCATGTGTCTGAAAACTGCCTCAAAACATATTTCTGGAGTTCTAGCTCACATCTGAGCAGCTTTACAGAAAAGGTCTCATGTTCCCGCTCAGCTTGGCTGCGAGCCCAAATGCACCCAAGCCCAGGGTGCAGGAGGATAAGCTCTGTTTTCAGTACTGCCGACTGCCAGTAAACTCAAGAGGACTACTAAAAATAGAACTAGTTAAGAGAAGTGGTGCAGCCACACTAAATTTTCCTGGCGGGAAGGAAAAGGGGTGAACTGCAGCTGCAACATAATTTTCAGGGTCATAAGGATTCCCCCTGCTGTAGTGATCTCACCATAATTTCTTAAGTCATCAAGAGGGGCTGTTTTGTAGTAGTGGTTTAACTATTAAAGTAACATTTTACCTCATTCAGTGAGGATGATGGAAACAGAAAATGACCACCTTTTGTTCTTTCTTAGTTTCAAAATTCAGTAATTTCAGTCACACATACAGAGAGCCAGGGTATGTGAATGATTTTCTATTTGTCCATCTCCCTGTCATGCTCCAATTTAATTTACACCTCAGCAAAGCTTAAGATAAGTTCTTTTGATATATTGAAGTTCTGGAGAAATTAGATAATAAAAACAGATTTTTTCATTTCAGTTTACTGGGAGTGAAGAATTTGCAATTATTTGATGACCTGAGTGAGGAGCATTCACAAAAGAGAATGAGAACGAATGAATTTTCACAGATAGAGTAGAGAGACACAAAATAGATTTCTACTTTAGAACTTTCCATGGTGACAGCAAAAACAAATTGTAAGGATTCAGAAAGATAAAAAACAGACCTAAGATAGCCACAAAATATGATGAGATCACAGAATTGAGATAGTGAAAAGAGCCATCTTCTTCCTCTAAAATGCCCTTCCAGCATTGTCACATTAGAAAAATAAAAAACTAAATAAACAAGCAAGCATTCAGGCAGACAGAAATCTGGGCTCAGGCACTGGTTTGTGCATCTCTGTTGCCTCCTCTCCCTGTTTCCACCACCAGATCTGACAAGATTGAGATGATGTTCAATCACAGGGCCATGATCTCATTGCAGTTACTGAGCCATGGTGGGATAGCTTGTGTGACTGGAATGCTGCCATGGATACCTATGGAATATTACAAAAGCTAGACCAACAACTGGCACCCAGAAAGTTCCACCTCAACATAAGGAAAAACTTCTTTACTGTAAAGGTGACAAAGCCCTGGATCCTTGGACTCAATGATCTCCAGAGGTCCCTTTCAACCCCTACCATTCTGTGATTCTATGAGAAGCCTGAAGAGGAATGGAGTCCTCCTTGCTGGGAGCTAAAGCTCCCCTTGGGAACTGATGGCTGAGAGGGCTGTACTGGTCTCACGTCTCCTTCCTGTGGAAGACCTAACCAGCTCTCCTGTCAAATCAGCAGCTGTAAATGGCTCACAGAAACAGGGTGAAGGTGCAATAGCTCATTAATGATTTGTTCATTGCTCTAGGTGTTGCAAAGGTTCATCTCTTCAGTGGTAGACCTGCTGGTACCAACAGGGACCCACTAGAGACCATAACTCAGGACAGCATTTTGCAGACCTTGAACAGTTAAGCTTATTTTACTGTGATATGGTATCTCAAACTGAAGATAAAAACAGCCTAGTAAAAAGACTGAAATCAGTTACTCAGCAGAAGAGAAAGCTCCTTCTTCTTCCCATCTCTTGAATCTGAAAAGTCACCTTGCACATTGCAAGAGATTTCTCAGCTGAACTGACAACTTGGCAGCCCTGACAAGAGCAATTTGACTTTGGATGGAGACTGGATCTATGGCAAGCATATAGTTACAAAATAAGTCACGCTTGGAGTGCATGCTCTATTTATAGCACATTCCAGATTATGCAAGGATTCCCAGAACACCGCAGACTCTGGTTGAAAATTGTATTTGCATAGCACTGAGTATATCAAGCAATATTTTTTAAATCCCATTGTTGGCAGAATGAGCATTTTTGCAGGTATATCTACAGAAAAGCTGGGGTGAATTTGGAAAGATACTATATTGTAATTAAAGGGTAGTTAACAGATATTTTAATATTGCTTGCCAAATCACTTTGATTAATTGTGTCTTCTAAAAAAGCAAAACAGCAATTGCAAAATAAAAAAATAATCCTGAAATGCTAAGGTAAATTGTTCACTTGATTGAAAAGTGAGATTTTTCTGATGTTTTAGAGAGTATGTATTTTAGAAAACATGGAGGAATGTTTTAGAATATGAATGCTTTAGTAAAATACCTGAATTCTAACACTTTAGTATCAATTCCCTCTCAAAGTTGTGACAAAACACAGGATCTTGCTTCCCATTCAGCCTTGGGATAGGATCTTTCAGTTTTGTGGTACAAACATTACAAAATTTTTATACTTTCATGTTGAGAATACAAAATAATAGAGGTGGGACTTGAGATATTTCATTGACATTTAAGAACTTCTAAAGAGGAGCAACCACAGCAGAGAGCCATGCAGATATAAAATACTTCCAACACTGAATATACCTATATCTATTTTCAGTGCAAATAAACAGTGAGAACCTGCATCTATTTCTTTCCCCCCAACTCTCATAATGTAAACTTAAAGCACTCTCACACTTTGAAATAGGCAAATTGGCAAAGCTTATTCTGAATTTTCAAATGTCTTATTACTCCTAAAATCTGAAGCAAGAATTTCTTAAAGTCAAACTCAACAACAGCTATTTAGAAAATTTGGCTGAGTTTAGTTGAAAATAAAGATTTGTAATTCTATTACAAAATGTATGATCACTGAGTCATCACAGGTTTTCACTGAAACATCAAATACAGATACAGCTTTGGGTCAAGACTATTCAAAACCAGAAAGAACAATTACCATTTGCATGCCAGTCCATTCTGCCAGACTTCACAATCTTGTCCAGTTTTAAAAAAAATGGATGTATCAATTGAATGTCCCAGTCTAGTTTGGACAGCAGATTCACTCTGAAGCCTGTTAACAGGTTTGCTGCTTAGTTAATCAAAGAACTTTAAGTACTCTTTCAATATATTTTTTCATTTACTACACCATTGACAAGCCCTGTTACAAAGTGAATTCTACAGTCTAACAACAAAAAATGCCTATAGAGAAAGCCTACAAAATTATCTTCAACAATAGGTTAACTTAGCAATATCTCTGGCCTTAACTGTAAGCTTTTATGAACTGTGCTTAATGTGTTACAAATCAGAATTTATACAGCTAGTATTAAATAGCTTACCCTCAAAACCACCTTTTATGCTTGATTTAGAAACTGAGGGTTAACAAAGTTTCTTAACAAACTAATAATGCTGTTGCCACTGTTAACACAGCATTCAGGCCTCTATCTACGTATCAGATTCTGCAGTGTTTCCATCCATTAAAAAGATAAAATAAATTGGAAGAAGGAAAAGAAGAAAAAGAGGTATTTTTAAGACCCCCAGTGTAATGTGGAAGGGCATTTCTGTGATATTTCTGTTTAGTGATATCAACTACACTTTTCATATTGCTGAAATTTTAATATCTGAAGTGCTATTTTTCCATCAACAAACTATGAAAAGGAGGTGATGTGAGCTCCTCAGCTGTCTAGCCAATTATTCATCATTAATGAGTTGTAATGTAGGTCTTCATGCGTAACTTTAGAGTCAGAAAGGAGCCAGATTAGACAGTTTTAATTATGCAAGTCATCACTTGAGCTCTCTCCTCATTTTTAAATCAAACTTCCCATCTCACATGTTAGTTTTTGCACATCATGCACAAGATACTGGAATAATTTACACAAGGTGTGAAGTAGTCTGTTTTTAGCTATCTGCTACAAAGTTAGCAATGTTACTATTCTTACTGGGCACAGTGTGCAAGATATATTCCCACACTAGGAGAGTATTTAGTAAGGTCACAAGGATGCCCAGTCCTTATCAAACACATTCCCTGGAAACTTGGCAAGGGTTTAATTTGACAAGAATTCAGGGGCAAATTAACAGTATTTGGTTAGATTTATTTAAATTTTTTCAGTGTTTGTGCAGAAAAAGATTTATATTACCAACCTGTTACAGAAAATTTGTTGTCAGCAGTATTCAAAGTCTAATTTTGCCTTGAGTAAATACACTTTTAATTCATTTAATTCACTAACTTTGGTAGAATTGATTCACATCCATGCTAGAAGCAGGTTGTATTGGTGTATTAACACTGGTAAGATTTATTTTAGTCTATTTAATCATTTCATAATGAAGAAAACTGAGCTTTTTACATAATTTTAAAGAAGATAACATCAAGGCTGGAGGCAAACAGAGATTAATAAATGCAACGACTGGATGCAAATATTTTCAATGTTTAAAAAGCATTTTATGTAACCCAGCCAAACAGAAGCAATAGAAGAGTGGCTCTAAATGGAAACAGAACCCTGCAGAAAGAAAGGACTTGGTCGGAGAGCTGTGTCTCTATTAATAATCTGTGGGAAAGAGGGAAGTCCTCGACACACTCAGTTTCTTGTCATTTTTCTGACATTTTTCTTAGTCTCTGACCTCTAGAAAGGGTCTGTTAGTAGTAGGCATGTTGCCAGAAACAGTGAGATGGAAATTGAACACAACTACCCAGTGAAGACCTTTGCAGAACTCCCAGGCAGTCTATGTAATCACAGGAGGTACTTCTGCTGCCAAGTGAGACCAAACTGTATTAAAAAACTCATCACAGTGTATCAAATGAAAAAAGATGTGATCTGCCGTGTTTGTAAGGATCAGAAAAGAATGGTGAGCAGGGAAAGTCATACTTTAGAGAAGGGCCTTTTAAAATAAACAAACAGAAAAAAAACCAATTGACCAACCAATCAACCAAAAAAAAAAAAACCAAACCAAAAAACCCAACAACAAAAAAACACAACTGCTAAGAAACCTGGAGCAAAGTTGGTCATTACCATCTGTAAGAGCTCAATATAGCCTCAGTAAGTGAATGAGGGGACTCAAATTCCTCTGAGAATCCAAAATGGTGCATAGAACTGTTATGAAATGTAACAAATATTATATTCAACTATGTATCCTGAAAGCAGAACACATACAGATAATACGCAATACAAAATATCTGCCATGACATCATCAGCTGTTTTTTGCCTGTTTGTTCTAAGTTGAGGCCTATCCAAATTTCTCAGCTTCAGGGAGAAATTTGAAGCTGGGTAATTCATTAGTCTCAATTCACAGGAAAAGGACTAAGGCCCAGGTCCTACCTGTACTACACTCTTGCAGATCAGAGACTAGGGGTCACCAAGAGTCATTTCCTGCCCTGGCCCACACAGTGGGGCAACATGCACTTGACAGCAGGCAGTGGTGCTTGGGAAGAACAGCTGTCTGGGTGAACTGCCAGCCTCCAGGCTGCTCGCTCAGTGTTATGTCTTCTTCCCCAGCACACTGGTATGGCATCCTGCCATTTGCAGCATGTTCTGGCCAGAAGACAGCATTGGGAAACAACTGCACTCCAGAATTCCAGCAAAATAAATTGACTCAGCCTATCTGTCAGAATAAAGTCTTCTACCAAAGAATACCCTTTGCCAGAAGCTGGCAGTCCTGCAGGGAACAGCCACACTTGGGAAACTTGCTTTCATGTCCTGCTCCGTCAGAGATTTCTCCTGTGACCTTGAACAAGTGACTGGCTTGTCTATGCCTTGGTTTGCTGCCTGAAAAAAAGAGAGTAAGATTGCAAAGCTCTCAAATACAGTGACACTATATTGAGGACCAGAAAAGTGAACAGATACAGACTTTTTTTTTGGAAACACAACTTTCTATTTCAACTATCAAAAAACCCCAACTGTACCAGAGTTCAAGTATGGGGGTCAAAAAAGGCTGTGATAACAGAGAGCCTTCAAACTCTGCTCTTGGGTAATGAACATGTCTTCTGACACTTAAACAACCACTGCTGACTGATAAACACTGAAGCATCTTGCCCTTCTAGCCTAGAGAAAGGGTCGTTGTGTGTAGGGCCTTTGAGTTGTTCTGGGAAATTCAGATCTTGGAAGACTTCACAAAAAAACTGTAGAGTTCTGTGTTATATAATTATCAAAGCTCTCAGATGGTACCGTTGCCTGGCTTTCCTCACGTGAGAGTCACAGTGCTCTTTGTGAAACCTTGCTCCTGGAGCTCACGGTTCAGTAACTTTCTATCTGCCTTGATTGTAAGTGGCAGTGTCAACGCTCGAGCCAAAAATAAACCCTCCTGATGAAAGACATGGATACTCCACAGGCTTAGAGGCATCTTTTTATAGCAACCTTTTGATTTCAGATACCAAACATTTGCTATTTTTGGCACAGAGGCTGGGAGAAACTTTCATGATCTTTAGCTTACATGACTACTTTTGCACACACAGCTCAGGTAGCATTTGTGCCTTTTCATGAAGATAGGGAAATAAGTCTATTTTAATGGATATTTGTACTCAATAGAGAAAGCCGACCTAGAAACTGAAGACTGTGCTATCATATGAGGTCTTAGTATTTTTTTTCTTGGTTATTAAGGACTTGTCATCTAAAATATCTGATGGCTTGATACTTTATGTGACTTGCAAGAATAATTTTTAAATAAATTAACTAGAAATAAAATTTAACCATAGGGAGACTTCACTGTATTTCGTCCTTTAATGACCTGAAGAGGGTACATCTGCTTATTTATTTTAACAAGAGAATGGGGTACTAATGACAGATACCAAATTCACTGTTTAATCACAGTGCAGATTAAAGATGTCCTTATTCAAACTTTTTTTTTTTAATTTGTAATTTACCTCTAATACAACTCTACTAACCATAAACAGCACCAGTAGCTACTGTGTAGGCAGGCCTCTTGTTATTCTACTTTACATCAGTTCAGTACAGCTGGATGCTACAGAACAGTAGCATTTTGGTAGCACTGAAATTACTGATTTAGTAATTTCTATCAACATTCCAGAGAATTCTCTTTCTGTTATTTATTATTGTATCCATAGCCAAATCTCAAGGCAATATGAATCACTACTAGATGTTCTGTAGCTTAAGAAATACTTGCCAGCTTAGACTTAGTTTACCACAGTACATACAGAATCTGGGAGGTGATTTAATTTGCCTGTGCTTATAAATATTAATATCACTGGTAAGATTTTTCAAACAAAAATTATCATTTTGTGTTGTCTTCTGCTACCTGAAGTAGAGGCTTATAGAGAAGACAGCAACAGACTGGTCCTCAAAGGGATGTCACAAAAGCACAAAGAGCAGTAGTCACAAGTTGCAACAAGGGAAAGACATAAGAGAAATTTTTTTTTATAACAGTGGTGGTTAAGAAAAGTAACAGATTACTCAGAAAGGTCTGAAAATCTCCAAGGCTAAGAGTCATGAATTCAGCTGGCAAAGACCTACATTATCCTATAGAGTTACGGTAGTACCTTTATGATTGAAAGCTGTTGGTTGCCTAACTTGATCATTTCCAACAAATACTCCCATAATTTGTGACAGAAATTATTAATGAGATCCCATCTCAGCACTACTTCAGTTCTATGGGACTGAAGATTTGCTTTCAACTTGCCTAGTTACTGGATAGATAGTAATTCTTCAACATGTGCAGTTCAGAGAGTCTCTAGCCCTTGTACTTGGCACCATACAGACACAGAACAGAGACAGCAATCTCTATACATTATTCAGGTGGACAAATAGTGGGAAGGTAGAGAAGTACAGTAAAAACAAATCTATGGCTCATTTTCAGAAAGACTGGAACAGATCCCTGGCTCTCAGGTTAATGATTTTTTTCATTCAAGGTTCTTGCTCATGTTCCCTTTCTGATCAATATGACTTAACAGTCAATCTGTGTGATAAAAGTACAAGGAAAAAAAAACAAACAAAATAAACCAACACAAAAACAAAACAGTGTTATGGATAGTTTAGCGATATTTGCAATAATTGTAAAGATCGCAGAAGTCTGTGAACAGGGACTTAATTTCTTCTTTAGATAAATATGGTCCTAATTACCAGTGCATTAAGGCTGCTTAAGGCTGAAAGTGGGATGATTCCAACTTGTCCTATTTTAGTAGGTTATACTCTAGGCACGCTCTTTAAGACTACTGAATGCAATTCATTTCACAATTACTTTGAAAGGATTGAAAATCTGACCAGATTAGAGTCAAAGCCTGTTCAGCAACTGCTACAGCTGAATACATAGCATCCTACACCTATCTATTTTAGTGGTCACTAATATTAATATCCACTACTTACCAAGTAAAAATTCAGTCCTTTAGACTTTTCCCTCTAGGGCATGCTGATGAATTTATTCATGACTGTTTATCCAACTAGGAAATTGTTCCTCTCCCTCTACACATAATCTGCCTCGCCTTTGGCATTTGACCATTTCAAATGCTGAAAGACTATAGCCTCCCACAGAAAGCTGTCCTCTAAACACTAAACTGAAAAGAATAAAAAGATTGAAATGTTACTATGACCCTTGGATTAAGTCAGAAAAGTGAGTTTTATTTCTAAAAACTGATATACAATGTATATCCCTACACTTACAGCAGACTTCTTCTTTGTCTTTTTCAGGTCTCTGCAGTCAGATCTGAATACAGGGAATAAGCCATGGAATGGACTCTATCTGTTAGAACTACTTTCTTCAGGAAAATGGTTTCACCTCAATTAATGGAGAGTCATGACTGACACTGTCAACCAGAATAGAGGTAACAGAGAAATATATACTAAAGCAATATGCTGGTTTTGGTAGGTCAAAGTTCCCTTCCTTCACCTTAGATATTCAGTACTTTTAAAGTTCTGACACTTGTCAGAAAACACACTTTGATACTGTTAAGTATCAAAGCCTAAGAGAAATGCAGCCATTATCAGAGAAAAGCTGCATTGTCATACACCAGATTTATCTGATTTTTATTGATGTTATAAAATCTGAAAGTTAGAAAATTAAAGTGAAAGAAACCTTTTTTTTGCTAAACTCTTCTAGAACAGACAGTCTTTGCCAAGGAGTGACTAACAGGTTTGTCTACAGCATGACCACTAAGCCAGGGTACTTACTATCTATTTTGCGCTACCTCCTGTGTGCAAACACTTCAAAAAGAAAATCAATCCACATGCACAAAGATACTCCAAGCTGAAATCCTGTCTTCCAATGAAAGATGGTGCAGATCTCCCTCAGCATGCTGTGAGAAGTGAAGCAGTCATATCAACACAGCACTGTACAAAGGGTCCCAACAACAGCTTTTTTTAGCTAAGAAAGAGCATTTCACCCCAGCAACTATTTGCTGTCTTTGAGTCAAATCTAGTCATTCTTCAGTGCCATGATGTAGCTAACTGTGTGTATTGTCCAGTGAAGGGCTTTATATTCCACTGTTCACCACTTTGCATTCAAGAACTGTCTTAAGAGGATACACAGGTCTACTGCAAAAGAGCTAGTATACAATCCATACCATTAATGTGCAGTAATTCACTTTGTAAACAAACTCTGGCTCAGACTACTATTCATCTTACTATTGACTTCTCAGTTTACATACTTTAACAGATGATGGTTATAACCAGCTGTAGAGAACTTTTCTGATACATTATAAATATCCAGGGTAAGATTCCAAATATATTACACTTGTATGGATTCAGTGACTGCAACAGAGTTGAAATTCTCCAGACTGATCCCCAAAAAACAGGTTAAAACCCTGATTCTTTTATTTTTATACTGGTGTGGTTGTCCCTGGAAACATAATTTATCTTAAATATACAAGGTTTATGATTACAGTACTCTAGACTGAGTCAAGCAATAAGAATACTAGGAACATCACACACAACCTGAACTCAACAGCAGGTTGCCAGGTAGAGGGAGATAATTCTAAATTCTCTTCATTTCAGCCTAAAATATTGCCTTAAAATGAGAATGCCATTATGCAAGCTACAGACAACTTATAAGTAATGTCTAAAAGCCCCTTGTGATTTAGCCTTTAAAGGGGAAGAATCAAAAACCCTATCCATTATAAAGACCATAGAGCAATATCAGACCATTGTTTTTACACACAAGTGTTATCAGTTTATTCCATGGTTTTTTACAGCTCGGTGTTGAATGGGAGCATCTTTGAGCACATCCCATGCAAATTGTCAAGAACATAATCTTGAGGGAGGCTTTTCTCATCCCCAGTTTGATGTGCTAGGTGGAAATGAGAACTCTGCTGACAGCAGGCCAGATGACTGATAAAGTACACATCTAGCATTGACTCAAATGCTCCACAGCCCCAGCATACACTCTTGACAGACATTTGTGTAATTGACATTTGGCAAGTGAGAGGCAGATAAGTAGTAGGCGGTTTACCAAGAGCTGAATAGTTCTAGTCATCTGTGCAATACATGCACCAGCTGTCAGTCAGGGCTGGGGGGTTTCTCTAGACTGACAGTCATATGGATTCACCTTTTCTTAGCTCACAGAACAAGAACCCTCCCTTTCCAGAAACAGACATAAATAGACTTTTCTGCAGACGTGAATACAGTGTAGATTAGCAAATTTCTAAATGCACAGGGTAAGGATTGGAACCACAGTAAACTTGCCTAAAGTATTTCCATAGTCAGAACTATAAATGAACCATATGAAATAGAAATAGAATTGTCATTGGAATTGTAAAAAATACATTATGAAAATTAAGTGTCCTGAATGTTCATGGATATGATGATTGAATGCCAGAGATAGAAACTTCAGAGAAAGCCCATGGAAGCTGATAGAGATAAAGCTTCCGTATCAATCATAATGCCAGAGACTGTCAATCTTTACCTGATGTAAGTGGATTTTACTGAGCTAGTTGAAGTCTACTTCAGATAGTGGTATAAGAATAGAAACTTTGTATTTTAAAAGTGAGATCAGAATCAAATAAGTACATCACAGAATCATTTGGCTCAAAGACTTAGCCCTTTTCTTGAAGTTTATGATTAGCACCTTGTTAAGCTTGACTCTATGGCTTTTGGATAGAAACAGATCTGGAAGACAGGGCACCTGAATGTTTATAATAGATTTACTCATGAAAACTTCAGGTTTTAACATCATGTTTTACCCACCCCTTATACATTCTGCAACTAAGAAGAAACACCGTTTTCTAACAATGATTTCATAACAACAGAGAAAGTTTTCTGCCCTAGTGATCAAGACAAATTTGTTCTGAGATAATTACAGTATCATTGGCATCAGTTCAAAACATACAGTAACTTTTGCAAAGTTGCTGACACCCTGTCTCAGCAGCCTCAGGCTCTGAAATAGACACAGTAAGGGAGAACTAATAGTTACTCCTTGACAGAACAAAAGTTAAACCAAAGCATTTTGGACCAAGTTATGGGAATAATAAATGCTAAATGTCAGATTTGTTTTTACTATTATTTTTTCTTACTGTGAATACAAGTATCCCAAAATGAGTCAGCTTGTTTTATCTTGAGATGCAAAAGAACATTCACAATATGCTGCCATTAGTCAGCTCAGATCTCCCAGAAGGATGCTTGATCCCTGGTGTTCCCAAGAAATCTAGTAAAATGTGCACTAACATTTAGAACAAACAACAAAAAAAACCAAACAACCAACACAACAACCCCACATAAAAAACACCTCACCATACAATTGCTAATACGAGTCAGCCTCAGCTAGTGACCATTCATAATGGGATTTGAAACGAGCAAACTTTCAACAAGGAATTATCCAGATTTCTACTTTGCAGGTAACAGCATGTTTCAAATGCAGTTATGGCACGTGTATCACTTTTCTTCACAAGGTAAGATGAAACAAATGTGGCCCTAAAGACTGAAAGACTAATAGCACTGTCATGATTCAATCTGAATTGCTCTGTTCAAGTTATAGACAGTGAAACTTTAAAAATTAATACGTCATTTCATCTAAGTTGTTCCTGCGTAAGTCATTTAACTTCAAAAGGCACTGATAACATTTCTGAGTTTCCTTTTAATAGAAAATTGTTTTTCCCCTGAGGAAAAAAATATTTTTAAAAATTGTAGAGTTTATTTCCCTGTATTATTTTGTTGATTACTTCCAAACATTCCAACTTTTATCTTGTGAAAACCAGTGTGTGACACTGTTAATAGTGCAAGTATGAGACATTTCAGGTTAGCTAAACCAACAGAAAATTGTTTCTTTCATTTTAAAATGAAAACTAGAATTCTATATGCTAATGAAAAGGTTATGAATGATTTCAAACTTTTTTTAAAGAAAACCCTTTTCATAAATAAAAAATGACCACTTTAAATCACTTCCAGATAGAAATTGCTATAATGATGTAGCTTGGCAGGTTATAGGTTTTACAGACAAGCTATAAATCCTCCAGAGACACCAAGAATAGAAATAATTGCAGTCCTTATAAAGCAACGTGAACAATTATACTGCAATATAAAAATCTATTTCCACTAAAACCAGCAATGAATCAGATGCCCATTATTGAATAAAGGTTGTGAATCATCATCTTTAAGATTTAAGGCTATGAAATAGAACAGTGTATTAAAATTGGCTCCCTAATTTATCTCTGTTAACCGTTGTGTGACCAGAGATGGTAAAGAAATAACTGGAGTATGGTGCAGTGAGCTAACCTCACTATTTGCCTGATGTCCCCCACAGTTGCTTTGGTGTGGCTTTGAAATTGGACATCTACCAAGGACAGAGTCCTTCCTGGAGTAGCCTGGGAAAGCACAGTGCTCTTTCCTAGACCACACAATATCATCGTACCTGTGAACAAGGCATTTTCACAAAGCAAAAGGGCGGAGTTTAACACACCATTTGTAAGCAGTTTCTTATGTTATCTGAAACAATTCATTCATCCATCAGTATCCAATTAAATGTGGTTTGAGTCAGATGGTTGCATGCTATGTTGGCTACTGATGACTAATAAGGCAGGTCAAAAGCTATACATTGAACTGTTTAGTGAGTAATGACGGTGGTTGGCAACTTTGATTAGAGACAGTGACTGTGAGCACTGTACATATCTTTTAAGGTTGTGTTATACTTAATCCACTGACATAATAATGTAAGATACACCATTAAGACTTTCATAGTGAATAATGATAAAGTAGCATTTCTTGATGATGTTATATACTTTGGTTTGTTGGTTTTTTTCCCCACTGTATCAAATACTTCATTTCCTCACAGAAAGACAAGCCTCAGAAAAATCAGTATCTAGTGCAAATGCCTAAAAAAAATTAGACAATACATTACTTATGACTAATCCTTTCATGAGTGTTGCATACAACGTAAATTAACACATCCTTTGCAAGAAGAAACATAAGGTTTACAAATCCACAGAGACCAGAGGAAAAAAACAAGCATGCAAGAAATACTTCAGTCATTTTACATAAATTTGCATAGCAAATTTAGTTTTCAGGTCAGATTTTCTGTTACTTTGTTTTCTTTAAATCAGTCTTGTCTTACATGACCCCTAGTGTAATTAGGATCAGTAACATTCTAAAATTGAAATATTTAGAAATAAATTTGTGCTTTCAGCTTTGATACTAAACACACAAATTTAGCACAGTGTGATCATGGTAGTTTTGAACTATGTGTATGCAGATTTTGCTGCAGCCTCCGAGTCTTCAGCTTCACAAACACTAAAAAAAAAAAATCTGCTTAGACAGACTGCCCATTCATACTTGCTTGTTTTTAAGAGGATAGTATTTACATTCATGGAGCTTGGGGTTTTTTGTATATTGAGGTAACATAATTTTTAAAAAGCAGATGGTCTACAGTTTTTGCTCAGTTCTTTACAGTGTCTCAGGATTACAGAGTCTTCACTGCACAGTACCCTGTTTTGTTTTGTTTCCTCAGTAAGGAAAGAGGAACTAAAGACATTAATTAGGATATTCTTTTATATTATAGTAAAACTGACTGACTTAGTTTGGCGTGCAACCATGTTTGACACCTGCCAGTAAGGGAAGAACTAGGGCAAAGTCTCCATGCATGCCCCGAAATAGGTTTCAGCTTCTGGAAGGCACTGTGTGCCAGCATTAGGCAGAGCAGAACATGCCCACAGTTATTCATTGTGTTCCCATAGGACATGATTCTGAGCTGATGCAGTAAGCCTTTAGTTTGCCATGAAACTAGATCATTTAGAGGATTCATGCTTTTCTGTTACTAATCCTACTTGAGATACTAAAATAGGGCTACATATCCATATATTTATTTTACCACTTCAGCACCAAGTGTTGATAGAAGAGACATATCTGCCTTTTACATATGAGGAAGATAGGTAGAGGTTAACAGGGTTTGAATGTTATGCAAGCCTCACCTGAAGAAGATAGCTCAGAATACCAGAAGATATATTACATAAGTAATTTGTTCATCGCATTGTATACACTTAATGTATTTTCCTTATATTGACTACCCTATTTTTTAATCTTTTCTTTCCTTGCAATATATACTGCCTTGAATCTCTTTTTCCAGATGGCTTCTATCACCCTTAACAGTAATACAAAAATAGCCCATTTGTAATTTAAAAGTTTAGAACCAATTAGCTATGTCTTTCATTTTATCAGCTCAAAACTTCTGTATATCAGATCACATTGTTCCATCTGAGATCCTAATGAGCTAGGTTTCCTCATTTTGGTGGCCCCCAAAATCTATTTATAGAGTCCTTTTCAACAATGAATTCATCTGTTCAGAAAACACGGTCTCACATTGCTCAGATATGTTATAATGAGCCATGTCAGCAATACTAGATAAAGGTAGTGCTGAAAGAGGGAAATGAATACTTCAAGCTCATTTATGATTTATAAGTTCAAGGTTGAAATGGAAGTGGCACATAATAATGAACAATGGAAATACCTCTTGTTTGGAGAGTGAGGATGAACAGAACTTTCAGCTTAAATAGGTTATTAATAGGCTATTGAACCTATATCTAAAAAAAAAAAAACAAACCAAAAAAAACCCAAACCCCCTCCCCCACACACAAAAAAAACCCCAAAACCCAAAACAAAACAGCTAAAAAGCTGAGTTCAAAACCTGGTCAGCAATAAAGAAAACTATCAGCCAACAGCCAAACTGCTCTTGTAATTTGCAAAAAATGATCTACAATCATCAGTCATGAGTATCACACACCTAAAACTGCATCTTGTTTGCAGTTAGAATGTACACATCCAGGGGTTTCACACTCTTACTCCTTCCAAGTTTTTCAAGGAGAGGTCAACTGAGTCTGGGTCAAGTCCCAGGATGTGATGGCAGAGCCATCTTATGGGATCTTGAGGAAGAACAAGAGAGTGCATTCCCTCTGATAGGTCAGGGAACGAAAAAAACCCACATGATCTTTTAGAGGTGGACATTTGCTTGCTTTACCAGTTTTATCCACAGCCACAGCTCAGAGGATAATGCTCTCAGTGATCAGTGCCTCAAGAGATCTGACTTCAGAGACAATGCCTACATCATTGGCATGTTTTATTTTAATTCAACACCATCTTGAAAATCAGAGCCAGTTTCTGACATGTTCCTAAGGAATGTGTCAGAAAAATTCAGTTATGCCTCTAAGTTAATGGGCAAGCTCTTGAAGCAGTTAAATTTCATATAGTCAAGTATAGAAAACCTCTTTAGATAAAAATAAAACTTAAGTAGATGCACACTTCTATGTCCTTTAACTTCACAGTTTGTTTACTTGATTGCATTCTTTCTGTTGCTCTAATTGTCAGAATTTTGGGGGAAAAAAAAAAAAGTGTAACAACGTAATAGAAAATTCTCAGCCTAAACTGAAAAAGGATCTATTTACATCCATAACTGGAAAGTTTTTGAACTCTTTCAGCAACAAAAGTTTCATGGGAGATGGTTTTCATCAGCAGAATGAATAAAAGATGAGTTGGCAGGTGAGCAAGGCAGAAATATTTATTACTTGCATTCACTGAAAATGACACTAGAATGCCTCTAAAAGAGGAATGGAAACAAACAAAGAAAACATTAAAACTATTAACTTGCACTCCAAAAAAGGAGATTAAGATAAACATGCATATCTACCTTTCTCTGGGGTGGTTGCAAAGCTGCACAAAATGAAACCCCTTTTTCTTTTTGTAACATAGCTGTAAAAGAACAGCAATGTTGTATTGTTTTCGTAGGTTGTACAGGGAGTCCTACACTCTCTCTGCCTGTCACCAGAGAAATTTTCAGACTACTGACTAGTGCAATCTGTCCTACTGTAGCTGAAGATTGTTGACTCAGGGTGTACTATAAACAAAGTAATAGCAAAAAATATATAAATAGGCAGTGTTAGGCACATCTTTGGAAAAAAGGATCAAGGTCATTAGTAAATTTACACTCTACTACTATTATAATTTGAAAATGCACCAATGAGCTCTTATTCATAAACACAGCTCTACACGTGAAAGATCTCTGTCCATACCTCAATATCACAGCAAAGTAAGCCACTGGCAAACTGAGTTTCTTAATGCATGGCAACAGCTTTACAAAATGCTTGCAAACAGTGATAACTTTTTTTTTTTTTTTAACACAAGATGATGCAACATAAGTCCCAACCCTGAAAGATTTAAATCATGACCTACTTAGCCTAAAAATTTAGGTAAAAGACTAGATTTTACTTTTAATACAGTACACAGCAAAGATCTGATTAGCAAATATATCACATGGGTATGAGTGATATTTTTTCCCCATCTCCTCCAGAAGCATTTGAATGTATTTTCCAGACTAGAACTCTATCCAAACAAAACCAATTTAAGCTAAGCCATGGTGTAGCTACAGGGCCACTCTGTCTACCTTCAGCTTCTGAGCTGCTCAGGTAGAATCTTAGAAATGTCTGGGTTGAAAGGGACCTCTAGAGCTCATCTAGTCCAACCCCCCTGCTGAGAGCAGGGACATCTCCAACTAGAGCTGGTTGCTCAGAGCCCTGTCAAGCCCCACTTTGAATATCTCCAGGGATGGGACCTCAACCACATCCCTGGGCAACCTGTTCCAGTGCCCACCACTCTCATGGGTTAGAACTTCTTTCTTACTTCTAACCTAAATCCAGTCCTTTCTAATTTAAAACCATTGCCCCTTGTCCATTCACCACAGGCCGTTGTGAACAGGC
>JANHGL010013047.1:13764-29895 GCA_024611195.1 Ceyx melanurus | reverse complement strand
TGATCCTGCTCAGGCAGGGGGGTTGGACTAGATGATCTTCTAGGTCCCTTCCAGCCCCTAATTTCTGTGATTCTGAGATTTAAAAATAGTTGTAGAAAATAATTTAATCACTTCTATGGGGAAGATGCATTAATGGAATGAAAAGTGCCAGTGCCCCTCTAGATGCATGGTCCCATGGTTGCACTGGTAGAGTGCTGAGTGCACTCCTGAAACACAACTCTCGCAAGCTCCCGTACACTCAACACAGCCTAGAAACAACACGGTGTGGGGTTCAGGCACATCTCTGGTGGAACCCCACAATTCTTACTGTATAGATACAAACATAAAGTCAGACATCGAAAAGGGAGTTATAAATACACAAATTAGAAAATGCTTTTATTGCTTCTTGTAGTTAATTACAGGCCTAGATTTTGTACTTCAGACACTCATTTGCCTATTCTGTTCTTTATACTCCATCTGTCTTTATTTTGTTATAAAATGACAAGATCTAGAATATATGAAACTAAATACAAACAATAAAGAAAGGTAATGCCAATCACTTAATAGAACATGGCATACCTTCTGGTCAAAGTAAGAAGTAATTGTACTACAAATTACTTTATGTACCACAGTGCATTATCCCACTTACCTCTGTGTTATTAAGAAATACAAATTTATTATAAGCTATACATAGTTAAGATGGGTCCTGCTAAATTACTAGTCCTTTAAAGTTCTTGGACTTTGAAAGTGTCTTCAGATTGCAAGAGGAAAAACAAAGCCAGAAGATGAAGCAGTCTGGTATAAACTGTTCAATCCTGTTTACAATACTATAAGCCGAAACAGAAATCTGAAAATCAGTCAGTTGAACAGATTGATATCAATATTTTCAATTATATTTCTACTATACAATAAGCCATAAGTTAATTTTGTAGGAATTAAAGATGAATGTATTTAAATTAAATACTTACTCAAGGAGCAGTTATCTGCAAAATGTTTGAAGCATATGGGTTTCTGGTAATGGCTTCTTGAACAACTAAAAATAACATAAAAGGTATAATAAATATTACATAAATATGATTCATAGTCAAATATTCAACACAAGACTTCCTGAAGATTGTGGGCAAGTAGTTTAATAGCACTGTTCTTTTTTCCCCTACCAACAGCTGCTGACATATCTGCTGTATCTGTATTTTTTTTAATTTGCAGCTAGATATATATTATTATCAGAACAAAGAAAAAAAAATAGTGTCAATAAAACAATTTAAAGCTGTAAAAAAGAATGGCAGCTACTCTGAGATGGCAACAAAATTTGATAACTTAGATTGATTGGTGAATGTTACAACAAAATATAAAGTAATTTAATTACTTGATGTAAGATCCTATCTATTATCAAACTTACTTTGTAGCTTTTGATTGAGACAATCAAGAGACTGGAAAATCTTCTGTTCTTCTAATGAAAGTGCAGTTGTCCCTAGGCAGGGAGTCCTGTTAAGCAGTGAGGGCTGCCTGACTGAGTGCTCACTGTCCATAGCTGCCATGATTTCATCCTCTGCAGCGGGTGTATTTGCCAGTTCTTCTGCCACAAGAAACTGCACAGTGCTTTCTGAAACTGAGGAGATTATGAAGATAACTTCACATGAGAAGAGCTCATGACATTTACATATGCTACTTGCTTTCATGACTATAGGTATGTGAAGCACACAAAAGTCACATTAAAAGATCAAAAAGGTGGCAAAGTCAAGAAGCATGATATATTAGAAAGTGATACAATTAAGATCACTGATGCATCTTACAACTGACCCTAGAGCAGGTTCTACCAGCTTCAGAAATATGTAATGATAGCTAGTGACACCTGTCCGTATCAGTTCTGTATGATACCTAGAGCTATCATACAGTTAAATACAAACAGGAACATAATGAAACTTGATTATATGTTGTAGTGTAGTTTTAAAAGACATTAAGATCAGGACAAATGATGCTATAACTTACATTTTTGTGAAAAAAAATATAGGCCTAGACAACAAACCACCCTTTCTTACTTGGAATCACCGATGCCAAGTAAGACGATCAGACGCAAGTGATGCTATACAGTGATGCTATTACGTCACTACTTTATGTGTAACAAATAAGTGAAGTAAGATATGTTACTATACCTTCCTTAGACGTATAGGAGCTATTCATACGCTGTACTGGATTACGTGCAGATTGAATAGGACTCAGCTGGACAGTACATAACGAATTCTAGCAAAAATATTATAAGAATATTGTAAATTGTGTAGTAACTACTACTTTCTGAATGTTTTTTCTTTATTCCATATTACTAAATGTTTTCAAGTGCAAAAATATTAGTTTATATTAATACAGTGATGTATTCTAGTTATTTTTATTCTGTTCATTAGAAGTGACGGCAAGTTGACTAAACACATTGTGTGTCTGTTGTGCAAATTGTGTAACACTGAACAAGTCTTTGGTATTCCTGAAGCTCTTTCAGTTTTGAAGATAAATAAGCTTTTTATTTTTATAGTATTTAATTTTTACCTTTGTATACTGAGTAGATTTCCATCTTTTAGAGGCTATACTTTGTCTTCTGCGTTCTGGAAAAGCTCTGTTCTTATTTTCATAGTTGTCAAAAACCTGGTTCTGTCTTGTAACAGGAACAACACCTTCAATGTCATGCATAAAAAAAAAAAATGTTTAAAACCATGGCAAACATACTAGTAGCAAAACTAATAATGCTAAGTAAAAGTCTCTGCCCAAATTTATATGTTTACCTTGTGTATGTCTACATCTGATCTCACCAGATGTATTTCATTATAGTGAAAAGAGAGAAACAGGCACTTCTAAGACTTATTTAACTTCATGTTAGCATAGGACTATAAAATACAGCTGTGGATTGTATGTGGACATTCATAAGTAGGTTAAATAAATCCCCACTTCAACTCCCAGGTAAAAAAAAATAAAAATGATCTGTACAAAGATACAAAAGAAAAAAATATTAAAAAGTGTTTCCTGATGTTCAGGGGGAAGCTGGTCCTGCCAGTGGGCACCACTGAAAAGATCCTGGCTCTATTCCCTTTGCACCTTTCTTCCAGGTATCTATAGGCACTGATAAGATAGCCCATGGCCTCTTCTCCAGGCTGAACAGTTGCAGCTCTCTAAATCCTTCCTCACAGAGGAGATGCTTCAGTCCCTTCATCATCCTCATGACCCTTCATTAGACTCTCTGCAGTCACTGGACACTGTCTATGTCTCTCTTGTACCGAGGAGCCCAGAACTGAACAGAGTCCTCCAGGTGTGATTTGAATGCACAATCACGGTTTAATCCCTTTGTTGTATACTAATTTTAATAACAGTACTGTTGTATAGTATTTTCTCTTGGCTAGAGAGGCCTAACCTAGACATTGAACTCAAATTTATCCCAGTTTTGTCTCACATAATAACATTTTCAAAATTAAAATTTAGTTCTTCATTAAACTTGCATGCTTACAAAATGGATATGCAAATCTGAATTTTCATGTGCAAATCAAGAATCTACATATCCAAGGATATATTATATCCTTATTTGTAAACAGTTACTTGATTTGTAAATGCAGTTACTTGATTTATACTTTGGAAGATAAATTGCCTATTTATTTACATAACAGATATTTATGTGTGCAGCTTAATGTACAACTCATGATTAGATCAAGAGGTCTTCTAGTGATTTTAACATACTTTTATTTCTTTAGTTGTTATTACAGAGATACTTAACAAAGCAGAATTCTTACTATTTGCAGAAAACAGAAACAATTCATTGATCCTAGAAGGAGATTTGAAACTAGTCACCTGGCTGCTGCGATCAACAATAACATGGGACACATTATCTTTAAAAGGTTGCCATTTAGTTATATGCGAATTATTGTAATGTGACACATGGTGCTGAATAGCACCTGAAAAGAAATGTGATTTAGGTGGAAAATTTAGAAAGAAGCAAAGAAGAAACTCCTCCTTATCTTAGTAATCACCTACTGTTTTTCTGAAAAACCTGAAGTTGCTCTATTGCTATGCATTAACAATTTGTTTGCAAGACATGTTTGATCTATGGTCAAGGGAAAAATTCTTGGAGAAATGTTAAGACAAACATATAATAAGCACTATTATCTTTAGGGGCATGAGATACTGAGCAGTCTTCCCCTGTGTATCTAAACGTGTGAATTAGTCCTGTATCTGTTGCAGACTATACATTAAACACATTTTTAAAGCACTTTACTGACGGAACAACAAAGAACTTAAAATAATTTTAATATCCAGCTCAGTATATTGTATGTCATAGAGCAGATATACCACATGAAGCCTGGAAGTCCAATTAAAGGAAGATCCTCATGGACAGAAATTTTAATATATCCATTTTATTTTCACTTATTCTTTCTGTATATTTGGCCAAGCATTGCAACAGATCACATTTCCCACTGTCCTCACAGACCTCGCTGAACTCTCTAATAGTGCCACAGCAGATAACACACTAGCTTTACAAGAAGCTTTCACTCAAGAACAATGCAGTCTCTCATAGCAAGCACTTCAGGACAAAGACTGTGGTGATCTAGGTGCATTTGCATGAAATAGAATAAATAATAGCGAGTCATTAACAGTTATCTAGAGTATTTAACGAAGACTTGCAAAATACAAAGTCTAAGCGATACAGATAGAGGGCCATCTACTCAAATTTTAAAGAGGTTACTCTTCCCTAGAAAAGCTGGAGCTGTGTCATGCTAGAGGTACAGCATTTGAAGTTGCAGTGAAGACATCATTAGTATTGTGTGGAGCCTGGACCCTGATCTGATCTGCAAATAAGGACACAAGAGGCAAGTATCTCTGCTGGAGGCGAAGCATGGTAATGCAAGAATTCATTGATTTCCAAAGCAAAACTGACTGGGTTAATTTAAGTCACACATATCTTAAGATCATCTGCTTTTGACTTTTAACTGGAACGGAAAGGCAGATAACATTCCTCATTTCTCACCCCTGCTTTAGGCCAAGTATATTCACCTACCTCTGCTCTTACATAACAGACCTGCCCTCAATAATTCCATAATTAAAATTATGTATTACTATAGATAAATTTAGAGGCGAGGCGGGGATGTGTTAAGTTGTGGGAATTATTTTGCTAGAAACTGTATTTAAGCTGTATCTTTGAGTCCTCGGGGTGGTCCCAGTACATGAAGCAGTCTTGAATGGCTGCTTGTACCTGAAGCAGGGTCTGCAGCTTCAGAAGCATTGCCTCCAGCTGCAACCTTAAATAGGAAGCGAACCAGTATACGACATACAATTTAAAAGCATATGGCATAGAATACAGCTCGGCTGCAGTGGAAAAGCAAGGCAAATATAAAAAAATCATGAATCCTATTTTGAAATGCAAAACCAGGAGATTTAAGCTTATTCTTCCAACATTACTTATGCTCTTTCCTCTGTCTTGCCAATCAACCTCTGCATCGCATTGTTCCCAAGGTTATTTATTAATAACATGTAGGATTGGTCCTCAAAATTAGTAAAATTCTTTATAAATCAGACATACTTTGCAGCACAATAAAGTCTGTCCAGTAGAATCTTGCTATTTTTAAATTACTTTTTTTTTTTTTTTTGAGCATTAATTGTATTACTGGGAATGAAATGTAGTAATTTTAGGCATTTACAGTGTCAGCATTTAAAAAACATGGTAGATTTAAATTTGTTTCACTTTCAGGTGGCAGTGGCTGTTGGACAAAACAAGCTATGACTCCCAGTTACCTTGTAAAACTTGCATATATAAACTTAGTCACTCCTATATCATTATTTTGACCACCTGTCATATCTGCTCATTATCCAGGAATATAATCTTAGCGAAAATACTTCCTTTTCATTTAATATTGTAGAGAGCTATTAAAAATGGGGATGTTAGGCCTCCGGTCACCACTAGATTAGAAATGACACTGACAGATAATTCAAACTTGTTAAAACTGTCTGCATTGTGCAAAAGGATTCAAGGCTGGATGTTTTAACTGAAAACAAATTTGTGATGCAATTGAAAAAAACCTTTTTTTATTAATATCCCCCCACCTCAAACCCAGAAACATGATCCTACCAGTAGCAGAGTCTTTTGGAGCTTGGGCAGTATGTGCTTCTTGACATGAGGTGCTTGTTTTTCCAGCTGCTGGTATATGATGGAGATGTAATCCTTTTTCTGCATTAACAGGTCTTCTTTCAATGCAGGTTACTGAATGATCTTGACAAGCGCTTGTCTGAACACTATTTACAGAACAATTTTTTTTTGCCTGAGGTTTGTATTTGGCCATGCTGCAGCCAGGTGTAGGTATGGCAGTGGCCAAGTAAGAATGACAAGTAGCACTCCCACTGTTTTCTGTACAGTTTCTGTTTAAAACCTGATGTCCTAACACAATGTACCTTGCATTTAAATAATTCCTGCTTGTAGTAGTAGCTTGAAGACTGGAAGGTGGCAGTGGCTGGCATCCGGGGCTGGCTGTGTTTGCACCACTGCTGTTGCCTGGCAGAGCTGCAGATGGTGGGTGAGGTGCTAAAAATTTCCCTGGAGCTTTTCGAGTTGTGTTGGCTTCAGCATCTGACTGTGATTGGATTATAGTGCCTCTTCTCACATTGGGCATAAAGGCTGACTGGGCTCTTACAGAGGTTTTTCTAGGTATTTTTGACTTGCTTTTGAGCTGATTACTTTCATTAATTTTAGTATCATTATTACATAGTGGGGGTTTACTTTCTTTACCTTTTGATACCACCCAAACTTTTTTAGCAGAAAAGGATCCATTAGACATAAACATATTCAGAGATGTGCATTCTTTATCTGATTCTTCAGTATAAATATTTGGTTTTGATATATGAGAGTTTTCATGATTATATTTTATGAACATGGGGTTTGAATCTTGAGCAACAATACTTAAATTAGTCTTTAGAGCATTATTTGTAGTTTGAACGTATTGCAGCTGTGCAGAAGATATTTCATTGGTGTTCTTTTCATAGTAATTGCCATTTTCAAGTATTCTTTGGTTAATTTGATCACACCAACTTAGCCTTCTGTTGTATTTTTCATTTTCTGCACTTTTCTTTTTTTTTTTTGCAAGTTCTAAGCTGTCTCTGATAGTAGACATTGGCTGAGTTCCAAAACTGATCCCATGGTTCATAACCACAGCTTTGAAATGACCAGGTTCATATTTAGAATCCTTCTTTAAGATACTTCTGAAAAACCTTACTCTTTTTCTTTCAAGAATATTGTTTTTCAGGGTCTTGTGCTGTGCAGAAGTGCCAGACTTTAACTCTGTTTCAGACACCAGAGACACCATTTCAACTGTATTTCCCCTCTCTTCCTCTTTGTTATTCTGTTCACACAGAACTAAGACATTTGGTGTGTACTGAATGAAATATGATCCTGGATTAATGTCATCAATACATTTAATATTCTCTTCTTTTGTTTCAGTCATTTTTTGTGAGTTATTTTTCAAAAACTCCGTACTGATGTTTTCGTCCTTTGGTAATGTATCAGCTGTGCTGGGAATGCCAGCAGAACATCCCTGGTTGGGAAACATGATTATAGATGTTGCAATAGGTTGACTGGAGGTTTGCACAGATACAGTTCTTTTTTGTGGGGTGATTTGAAAACTCTGATCTTGCATCAGATCCTGAACTCTTTCTCCTGGAATAGAATCAGAGCTGGCCCAATCTTTGCTAGGATTGAAAACAGGATGACCAGTGGCTAATGTGCTAGATGTTCCAGAAGGTGGTTTGCTTCTTTCTTCATTTATATTTTGAAGAAAACTAAATGTGTTGCTTGCAAGGCTTTCCTGCTTACCA
Source organism: Ceyx melanurus (assembly GCA_024611195.1). Classification (NCBI taxonomy): domain Eukaryota; kingdom Metazoa; phylum Chordata; class Aves; order Coraciiformes; family Alcedinidae; genus Ceyx; species Ceyx melanurus. Next base: position 22,083 of record JANHGL010013047.1, on the reverse strand, counting down.
GAGATAGAGAACTCTGCAGGTTTTTTTCCAGATCTGTCAGCCGCAGAGGATTCCTCTTCTGAATTGTTTACATGCTCAGCAGGAGTTAGAACATTATGTTTAGCTAAATGATCATTAATAGGTAAGATGTGGTAATATTGCAAATCTGCATTTCTTAGACAATTATTTAGATGCATATTTTTCGAAGGACTTTGAGGAGTATGAAGCAAACTATCACTCCTAGACTGTGATTCTTCTGGATTGTCCAGGGCACAGTCACACTGTGTAGTCAAAGATGATTCACTCTTTATTGTGCAAAGTCCATTTTGTTCTCCAGCCTCAAGACTGTCAAGGCTTGACACACTTTCTGAATCATCTGTTTCCTTTATTTCCTGATGAAAATTCTGAAATACAGGCATAAAAATAGACTGTTGCATATATCAGAAATAATTTTTCATTAATGAGAGTTTAAGCTAAACTACAATAAATATTGAACCCGGTGTTTTTACAACTTTGGGTCATAGCACCATGAGCGTTTCTGTCACATAAAAATTTACCTGTGTTAAATTGCAAAAGATAATGATGTAGTTCAGGTGGATATTCCTTTTTAGTGGTAAATAGCCACAGGTAAATAAACATGGAAATCCCAATGATTGAATTTGGTTTAATCTATGAGAATGTTATATGATAAAGAAACAAAAGCATTCATAGAGTGTACTATTTTTAAATTTTCTGTTTGCATATTATTTCTGCTATATAAGTACAACTTACTGTATTGTGTGTTGCCTACAGTATCTTATGTCCTAATGCATAATCTAAACCCAGTCTGCCCACATACTTGATATTCTAGAGCAGGGAACTTTTAGAAGGAGTCAGACGTCACTTGTGTGGCTTAAGGCTTGGAACATCTGTGTCAAGCAATTTTATTTCAGTAAAGCACTACAGAAAGAGAAAACATGAGACTAAAAAATCTTTTATGAAAGCTCAACATTGCAACAAGTAAAATTTTAATAGAATCTGACAAGTGTATTTTCTGCCAAAGGACTCTGTCAGTACACTATTATGCAAAAGAGCTAATATATGTATATTTGACATTTTTTTCACAAAAGAAGTTCTGACTGCTCACAATTCAAAGAGGTGAATGGGAACACTCCTCTGGTGATAAATTTTGAAAAATGCTACCTGCTCGGAAAACCTAGTCCCCTCACCTCTCACACTACGTACTATTTTCAATAATTTCATTTGGTTTAGTAACAGGAGTTCTTTGTGTGTCGTATGTGTGTGTATATAATGTTACACTTCACATTCACTGTGAAGTAAAAGACACATAGGTCATACAGAAATAAAACTACCTCTCGAATCCAGTGAGGTACCTAAACACATTTACTTGTTTTGAGTTTACTAACTATGGAATGGGAAAGTCCATTAAAAATGAATAATTTCTTTTCTATGCAAGTTTGGGAATCATAATATACATAGCACCACACAATATTGATATCACAGAAGATTTGGGCAGGCCCAAGAAAGTAAATGCCATTGAGAAAGGATTTTTCTTCTTACTTTACACAAGAGATCTATTATACTGTGCCAAATCCACCAAAGACGTGCTGGAGGTGTAGGATGGCCAGAGAAAAGATTCCTATCAACACCACCCCATCTTTCCTAGGCTAATTCCTAAGTGCCTTATTTTCCCCCCAGTCTATCTAGGCTACAGCAGCTAGCTAGCTATGAACCTTTTAAATACTCAGGTATTTTAAAGGACCTTATCTGCCTGTTTGGACAACCATCGCAGGATGCCAGAAGCACAGGATCAATCTTCTTAGGATAAAAAGCACCCAGGTTTTCAATTTCATAGGCACTCAGGCACTGCAGTAAGCTGTACTGTGCTGAAAGGTTTTTAAAGAAAAGTGATCAGGGTTTCAAGTTCCTTCTTCCAGTTTTAATGAAGTCCCGAGGTAAATGTACGTAACTGTATAGGAAAGAGGTTATCAGTCGTTTCTCTCTGTTGCTTTCTACTAATCAATTTAGGATCTCAGTACTCAGAGCACCTGACTACACAATTAAAAACTGTCACAAGGCAAGTAGACATGGAGAAAAATTGAGTATGCATAGGCATTAATTCTAGAAGTTCTTAACTGCTTAACAGGTAATTACTTAATGTTATATATGAAATGCAATGATGTAATTTAAGGAGCAAATTAATAGCTACTTGCAATCTGTGTTATATTAAATGTAATTTTGGTTATCCCCAAAAGGTGAATGGAGATCAACTAAAATCCATTTTCACTTCTTTGGAATTTGTAGGTTATAGAATAAATGATGTAAAAAAATATTTCATGGAAGGAGGTATTTCTAGACTATACTTTAGAGACAGAAATGAAAGGGAAACAATTCTCAGAGATTTTTTCTTTTTTTAAAGCAAATAAATAATCCTCTCTCTCATGAATGGTTAAAGTCTTAATGATGAGATTCAAAGACCTGAGATGATTCTTTTCAGGAAAGCTTTCCAACAAAGGCTGATTTATTGGAAAATATTAGAATAACTGAAAGAAAGTATTTCATTATCATCTAGAAAATTAAGAATCTGTCTTCCTGGCTTATACTTATTCAGAAATACACAAATAAGGTTATTGCATTAGGGCTGATAGATTTGATTGAACTGGAGCTGTAGTACCAGAAAAAAACCCAACTCCAAACTATTTGACTAGTACACACCTCCTAAAATACCTACAACCACAGAGTGTGTATATAATCTTTCAAATGATCCCTAATTCATCTGAGGGATAGTCCTAGCAAATCTCTCTGACTTAGTAAAAAATACATTTTCGCAGTCTATGAAAAGTACTACTTTTTATTTTAACAATGTAAATACATTGCAAAGAACAGTTAACATATTTCCACTCTATCTTGTGCAATGCACAGCAGCAACCGTGGTAAAAGGTGGATTTATGTTAGGAAATGCTGTTACAGACAGAAATACTTTTAGAAGCATAGAATATCATTAATTGGAAGAGACCCCTAAGGATCATGGAGTCAAAAGCCTCACTCCACACAGGGCAACATAAAAGTTAAACCATATACCTAAGAGCATTTGCTAATATTTATATATCTCTAGAAATGTTTATCTAATAGCACAATTTCATGTAATTGCTGACATTCACTGCATTCTTCATTTATACAATCAATTAACTTGAAAAAAAGCATTCATTGACTGTTACATGTTACTTGGCTTACAAATTCCTTTTTTATTTTTTTCTAATCAGATATTTTTCAAGACATTCCTCTTAAGAACTTTACAGATTAGATTTATAAGGTTATGTGTGAGATTTCAGCATCTACCTTCCCCTAAAGAGCTTACTGAATTTAAAGACTGATACTGATTTTTTTCCTTGCCACTGTTTGAACCAGCATAATTCTTTATTTGCTACAAGATTTTTCAGTCTCCCAAGTCCCATTATTCTCTGCTTATTCTTGTTTTATGAATTCTGGGTGTTTAGTTTAATGTTTTATTTCCCAGTTAGTGAGCCATACTTTCTTATGATTTTTCAATATCAGGCACAATTAACATTTGGAGATAATGGTTGGTAAGCACTTGGAGGCAGTGTCTTTTGGTGAAAAGCTGCATGCAACTATAGTGAAAGATCATGCTACCAGCTCCACATGAAAGATTTTATTTATGTCTGTAATGAAAGCAGGAAAGGACTGTGCAAAAAACCCTTTGATTGCAAGTGAAATGAACAATATTAATTTATTCAAAATGGAACATACTTATGGACATATAACAATAATTGGATGCAATGGATCATATGTATCTGTTGCACAAAATGAAATCTATTGCTTTCAATATTTTAAGCAAAATAATTTTGGAGAATGGCAGAAGGGTCACTGGAAACCTTGGTTTCCTGACGAAACTATGCAAATTTTTAGGGATGGAAACCAAGGAATACACCAAATCTACTGGTAATGACCTACACAGAAATGTATTGCCCTGTAGGAAAGTAAAGAATTTTAAGAATCTTTATAATCCTGCTGGGCCTGTCAAAACAGAAACAAAGAGACGTCAAAGGATCTCAGTGGATGGTTAGACAGCAAAGCATGTGCACAGTGAAATACTTTGACACTGGTTTCAGAAAGGCAAGCACACTTAAAATTACTTTGGACAACTGGAAGTAACACGACAACTGAAGCCTATTCATGCCAGTAAGAGTATTACAAATAATTATAAAATATAAATTTTATTACTAAGAGTATTATAAATGCAATTTTGCAGCACACAAAGTCACAATACATATGCATACCAACACAATACAAGCATTAAACTACAAAAACTCAGGCCTCAGAACAATAACAGTACTTCCATGATTGTTTTTCTACTCAGAGTCTGAAGCATGCAATTTCAAGAAAGAACAAATGTTTGTAGGAAAAATATTTACAATTTGAAACTATCAGAGGAAAGAAACGGAGCAACCTCTAGTGGTAGCAGAAAAATAAGTTTTGGAAAAAAAAAAAAAAGGAAAACTTTTATAGGACCAAAGTATTTTCAAAAATATACTAATTTGTAAACACAAATTTCTATATTACATGCAGAGTCCAAAGCTGATGATAACATTTAGAAGTAAGAGTAAGTAAAAATTCATGCATGACTCACAGCAGTTTTCCCCTAGGATTCAATTAGAATGTAGTAATTGTGTTTGATAAAGTACACTACGATATAGTTTTCTTCCAATATATAAGAACACTTTAATGCATTTTTCTCAATGAGATTGCATACTTTTTCCTTTTTCCCTAATTCTAATATATCCTAATGCAGCTACTGCCAAATTCAGTATCATCATTTAGGGAGCAATTTGCAAACATTACACCAATGAAATGCATTATGTGGTATTAAAAAAAAAAAAAAAAAAGAAACAAGAATGAACACTAATCAACCACCTTGCCAGTACAAATTGTACTTTCTCTTTTCTCAATGTTTTTAAAATTTAGTCCAGCTGAGGTTTTCTGTGTTAGCCATCAGCTGCTCAAGATCCTCATTAACACCTACCAGAACAAAGTAGGTACAAAGGAGATACAGAGTATGTACAGAGATGAATGTGTCTGAAAACACATGTTTGGAAGGGACCTAGAAAGATCATCTAGTCCAACCCCCCTGTCAGAGCAGCATCACCTAGACCAAGTCTCCCAGGAACAGATCCAGGTGGGGCTTGAGTGTCTCCAGAGAAGGAGAGACTCCACAACCTCCCTGGGCAGCCTGTTCCAGAGCTCTGGCACCATCACTGTGAAAAAGTTTTTCCTTGTGCTGACCCTAAACCTCTTGTGCTCCAACTTCCACCCATTGCCTCTTGTCCTGTCATTGGATGACATTGAGAAGAGTCTGGTTCCATCCTCCCTACACTCGCCCTTAAGATATTTAACATATTTAAAGGTTCCCAAATTCTTAATGTCTTAATGTCTATTTTTTAAAAGTTGTAAAAAATGCAATTAAGCTATGGAGACATATTATCCCCTCTTGGAGAAATAAAAAAAAAAAAAGCCCTAGACACCTAATGAGTGAGAGGTGGCATGTTATGCTTGCTGTAGAGATACTATCTAGTAAGATTTGGTTATCAAATGCTGAAGCAAAGATTTTGGTCATTTCATTAGCTGACAGGCACTGAGATGTTCGCACATTGTGTAAATGGTGTGATGCTGTGATGTAAATGGTGATGTGCACAAAAAAATGGTGTGATTTTTTGTGTTTAAAAACAGTTGCATTTGGTTAGATTTAGTCTTGGGATTGAAACTTATGACAAATGTAAAACATCTGAAAAAGTTTGCAATGTAGAAACTTTATAAATTGCCATCTAGGGCACAGTGACCATGAGATGATTGAGTTCTTAATCCTTGGAGAGAAAGGAGAGGAGTTAGTAAAACTGCCAGTTTAGATTTCCAGAGGACAAATTTTCACCTGTTCAGGAGACTGACTGACAAAGTCCCTTGGGAGTCTGCCCTAAAGCATACAGGAGCCCAGAATGGCTGGACATCCTTCAAGAGAGAAGTCTTAAAGGCACAAGAACACACTATCCCTGTGTGCTGAAAAACAAGTAGTCAGGGAAGGAGACGAGCCTGAATAAATAGGGACCTTTGGCTGAACCTCAAGAACAAAAAGAGAGTCTATGACCTTTGGAAGAGAGGACAGATCTCTTATGAAGACTATAAAGGTGTAGTGAAGCTATGCAGGGAGAAAATTAGGAGAGCCAAAGCACAGAGACCTCAACCTAGCTACAGCTGTGAAGGATAAAAAAAAAATGTTTCTGTAAGTTCATTAACAAGAAAAGGAGGATTAGGAAGAATCTCCACCCTTTATTGGATGAAGAGGGATATGTAGTAACAAAGGATGAAGAAAAGGCTTAGGTGCTCAACACCTACTTTCCCTCAGTCTTTAGCAGTGGAACTAGTTGTTCCCTGGACACCCAGCCTCATGAGCAAGGAGACGAGGAGAGGAATCAGGGAGAGGTCATTACATTTACAGAGGAAGTGGTCAGGGACCTGCTACACCCCTCTGTCTTAATTGGGCTCACCCTGACCACACTACCCAAATACACTAGCTACTCCAAATATTTTTTTATTATTATTATTTTCAGGTTGCAAATGGAAACTCTTTAATATACCACATTACTGATACTACTTATAATTGGTAGAGTTGGACTCTAGATACTACAAAACCTTGCTGTTTGAAGTAAGAAATATCTGACAACATCAGTATATAGTTTTCCTCTATATAAACCAACCTTATGAAAAATAAAGGCCATTTAACATTTAAAAAAAAAAAACAAACAAAAAAAACCACCACACTTTCTGTGTTTCAGTTCTGTAAATGAGCAAACTGTTGGCTGGCATTTTCTGGATTAATTCAGCCTGAGGCAGACACCCAACAACCCAGTCAGAAAAGTCTATTTATAAATGACAGAAGAGGGTTTAAAATAGAAAGTGTTGGACAGTTTTAGATAGTACTTACACCACCACCTGTAGTTACATATAGTACAGCTGTCATTCACTTGCCAGGCATTTATTGATGATGTATACTTCTGGAAAGGAACTTGTTTGAAAGTGTACAGTTGACGCATAGAAATAAATCATTGTAATAAGTTATTTTTTTGCATCAAGAACCACAGATGACACTTCATCCTCATCAGCATCTAGAAATGGTTCTTTCCATCAGAAGAAGATTTCAACAATGGTTGACTGGGATAAAACAATGCAAGAGAGCTGTAGAAAACACATGGACAGTAAACAACTTATCTTCCAGAAAAATCTAAAAGAAATGCAACAACTTCTTGAAAAACAGCATTTCAACAACTCAGAGGTATGATATTTCCATGTGATTCATTACATGATGCTTCTTAAATGTAGTATGAAAGTTTCTTGAACATGATACAAATGGAAGGTGTGTTAAACACTCTTTACCAAGTAGACAACTACTGAGGGCACACTATGCTACACCTTACCAATAGATTTATTTATAGTAAAATTATACATATTTTTCAATAAGAAATCAAAGATCTTTTAAAAATGTTTTAAGACTACTTTCACTAATTCTTCAAAGACAGCTGTCATGTTGTCTTTCTGTGACTGTACCATTTGTATATCAGACTTGTTGGCTCTGAAGTAGCTAGCTATTGATCACAGGAGTCTCATTCTAGCTCCAAACTTAAATTGACAGCTTGAAATTCACACTTAAATCTCTGCTTTGTTGTTTGCTATAGCTCAACACAAAATGCTATCGCAATATAATTATGATAGGTGAAGTGTTTCGTGTTTTTTACTTCTGTGTTTTTTGTGGGTTTTTTCCAAGTGTATAGTGATTTCTTAAAGATTAATATTTGTCTTCTTTGGAATATATTAAAGTCTTCCAGTAATAAGCCTATTAACTTTCTATCTAAACTAATTTTTGGATCCAGAATCCGTTTCAAAAATCACCTTAGAAACACAGTGAAAATCAAGAACTGAGCTTCAAAGTGATTCCTTGTAACTAGACTTAAGTGTAATTTAGGTCTGTCAGTGTTGTCTGTGATTTTGGAAATATTGTCTTCAATATTTATTTCTTTTTTTAAAAAAAACAAGAGGACATAATTTTAGACACATTCTTTTCTTTTTCTAGTGTTATCTACTGGTATATGGACACATGGTGTCTGAAATGAGCTTGATTTGATACTGTCTCAATGGGATCCTCACAGACAAGCTTATGAAGTGTGGATTGAGTGATTGTGCAGTGAGGTGGATTGGAAAGTGGCTAAAGGACAGAGCCCAGAGAGTTGTGGTCAGTGGAGCAGAGTCTGGCTGGAGGCCTGTGACTAGTGGAGT
>JANHGL010013046.1:115629-132380 GCA_024611195.1 Ceyx melanurus | reverse complement strand
GATAGATAGATAGATAGATAGATAGATAGATAGATAATAGATAGATAGATAGATAGATAGATAGATAGATAGATAGATAGATAGATGATAGATAGATAGATAGATAGATGATAGATGATAGATGATAGATAGGTTAGATGATAGATAGATAGATAGATAATAGATTAGATAGATAGATAGATAGATAGATAGATAGATAGATAGATAGATAGATAGATAGATAGATAGATAATCACACCCACAGAAACCCTCAAAATAAAGAGAAGGCTGTAGCACTACTTCTCCAACACAGGATGCCAGGTAAGCAACACAATCATAGGCAATATGGTGAGGGAAGGAGAACTGAGCTCTTTAGTCTCACTGGTAAGCCCAGATCTGATAGGCACTAGTCAAGAATAAAGAAGACAGGCTTATTTTGTAAATGTATCAGAATAGCTAAGTTAATATTTTTAAACAACTATATATTGCTGAATCCAGTAGAGTCTAAGCAGTCTCTGTGTCCTCCACATCATTCTGGCATGCTAAATCATCTCTGTGAAACCTTGGGAAAGGATGACCAGTTCCACTTCATGAACATATATATTAGGGCACATTTTAAAGACTGACAGTATCTCTGCCAGTGATGAAAGAGGCTATTCATACCCCCCCCCGCTTCAGCCATTTCATTTAAACAACTCTTCTCTCCGTTCTTGCCAATAACCAGTGGAGAGAGAAACAGGTTTTTCCTAGAGGCGATTCAGCCCACGTAAATCAGAGCTGTCTGGGGAGCCTGACAATAGGAAGAATTTGGATAATAGGTTGGTCATATCCTCTGCCTAAAACTGGATGATGTGAACACTTCCTTAAATCGTTTCAGATTGATTCAGCTGCTCATTATGAGCTATTGTACTTGAACAATTTGAAGTTTAAAACTTGGTTTGATTTGAAACATTTCCCTTTAGTCCTATCTGGACAAGAAAGTAGGATTTATTTCATATACTTAAATAAGATTCTTTTATAACCCAAAGGCAGCTGAGAGGATTCTGCTGAATCGAAATACTCTCTCAAGTGTGGAAAGCTATGTCATAAAGGTAAATGTTACAGGAATTAATGAAAGTATAAAAACAGGATTTTATAACAGAAACTGATCTGAATCATCCTGATGACCTCTCTGTAAAGCAGTAGGTTGAAGCCTTTTTCAGATATATTTCTATTTAAACACATACTGAGTGTAAGCATCTTTGGGAGTTGATTTATTTGGTCTAGCAAATATGTAGGATATTATAAGCATATGGATAAAGACAATCTGAGAATATGTAACTACGACTGCTTAGTAGTATTCAAAACTCTTTTTGCCAAGTATTCTGTAATAATCCCTTCATCTTTTCAATAACATTGTAAGAGTAAATGGCATTTAATCATCTGCAGTGTTCAGTATCTGAGAAAATTTACTGAATTGCAACCATAACACTATAAATTCAGGATTACACCATTCTTGTCAAGATCATTGTCACTAGCTTAGTTTTGTCTCTGATATTTTCTGTCAATCTCACAATGCCAAAAGTAATCAAAACTCTCTGGTGTCTACTAGAACCTGTGGAAGAATTACCTTCTCCTCTATCTTATTAATAATACTGGCAATATTCCTGCATTTGAAGATTTACTAATAGACATGTTTAGTTAAAGAGTTTTACTCTTTAACTGGAGAGCCCAGATCTGGCTTCCAGGACACCATTGGCCTTCTTAGCTTTGCTGATCTTTGTAGAGTCAAAATATCCTTAGTCCACAGACAACCATAATGTTTGGCAACCTGTATACAGAAAGAGAACTGTACAAACCCTTGGACTATGGTTTTCAAAGTAATTAATGACATACAGGATGTTTTCAGTGCACAACTTGGGATGCCTCAAAAATGTCTAATTTTCAGAAGATCTTGTGTTTCTGCTTTGTTGCATGCACCACAAGAAGTCAACTAAAACTACAAAGCATTTCTGATATCTTTATATAGTTGGTTTAACAGTTAAACTAAATGGCCTTAATTGAGTTGAACTCAACAGTTGAACTCAATGGTCTTAACTCTTCCAACTTAAATGATTCTACAATTCTATGTTTATTATTTGTCTTGATCTGCTTATTTGTGATTAACAGACTCATAGGCCAGTATTCTGCGTTTATAGAAATCCTAGTAAAGTAGTGTAAAGTGACATTGAATGGGCCTGAAAGCCATCTACTCAGTTCAAACTCTCATGGCAATACTTTATAAAATGTTGAGTTTCATCAGCTCCTGAACTGAAAAGATTGATTTGCTTGTCATGTTGAATAGAGTCTAAAAGAAGTTTAAGGAACAATTGACCCTGAGCAGAGCTGCAGAGAAGTCTTCTGGGCATCAAGCAAAAGGCTGATCAAGATTTCCAATACAACTCAAATTCTCTCAGTTATGAAAAATAGGAGCATAGATCACTGTGGACTCAAAGTAGTTTTCATAATTAAGACTAAGAGGAAAGCTTCTTTAAAAGCTATATTTGCATAAATACAGTTAAATCTGCACTTGCATATGTTTGGCAGAAAACAAACAAAAAATCAATACTGATTTGTTTTTCTATAATTCCCATTCTTATTTTCACTTTTAAACACAGTTCTTCAAACTTAATCCACACTGGGATTCTTGCTGAATGAAAAAGAAGAAAAGAGAAGGAAAAAGAATCAGTGCTGGCATCTTAGGGTGGATGTACATAGTGGATGTGCATCCTTGACAGCACTTCATGATGCACAGTTACATAACACAGGTTGCAGTGCTGGCAGGGGTGGGAGCAGGGTATCCCTGTGGGATGCTGTCAGAGCACACAATATGCAGCAGGATTAATCTTCTGCTGTCCCTTTGCACCTCTCTGGCCTTGAACACCTGCAGACAACAAGTCTGGAAAAGCTTCTTCCCATAAATGAAGGCCTCCATTAAGTCAGTATCTAAACACATCAGGAGGTTTAAAAGACTTTTTCTGCCCACTCCCTTTTCAGGCAGATTCAAACTTTTTAACTCCTGGACTTACAGAGACCTCATCCTATGTATTTGTGCTAAATACACTCCAGACATTTCCAAAGTCTTTAAAAGCAATTAATTTTAGAATGAAAAATCACAGCTCCCAGATGTTCTCCCAGATGTCCTGTGATTAAGTGGGTAGAAGGAGCCCAAAATAAATTAAAAAATATTTTAGAGCTTTAAGACAGATGCTTAAGGGATCAGAAGCACAAGTTTTGTTCTCATCTACCCCTTCAGTGGCAACTATGAATGAGGAAATCAACAGGAAAAGGCAACAGGTCAACTCATGGCTCCAGGACTGGTGTTACCAGCAGGGCTTTGGGTTTTCTTGATCATGGGCTGCTATACAAGACACCTGGCCTGCTGGTGGCGGGAGGGATGCACTTGTCTCAGAGGGGGAAGAGTATTTTGGGGCAGGAGTTAGCAGGGCTCATTGTCAGGGGTTTAAACTAGATATGAGGGGGGAAGGGGAGATAACTGGGCCTATTAGGAAGAAGTCCAAGGGAAGCACTCCAGGGCTTCAAAAATGGTGGATTAGTTTGGACTCTCACTCTGCCATTTCCTATGAGAGAAGGGATAGATGTTTAGAAATGATGAAAGCACCTGAGAAGGGTCTGGTAGGAAATGGGGTCCACACTGACAAGAAGATGTTGGAATCATGAGCTCCTCTGAAGTGCATCTATACCAGTGGACAAACTATGAGCAATGGCAGGGAGCTTGAAGCCATGATGCAGCAGGAAAGCTCTTAGTGCCTAACACAGAAACATGGTGGGATGCCCTCACATGACTGGAGTGTCACAATCGACAGCTACAAGCTCTTCAGGAGGGATAGACAGGGAAGAAGAGGGGGTGGAGTGGCCCTGTATGTTAGAGAATGCTGTGAGAGCTCAGAAATCAAGTATAATGATGACAGGGTTGAGAGCATTTGGGTTAGGTTAAGGGCCAATAAAGCTGATACTGTGGTGGGAGTCTGCTATAGACCTCCCAACCAAAGCAGTGAGGTGGATGAAGCTTTCTATAAGCAGATGGGAGAAATCTCACAGTCACTTGCCACTGTTCTTATGGGGGACTTAAACTTCCCAGGTATCTGCTGGGAATACAACACAGAAGAGGGGGAACGATCCAAGAGGTTCATGGAATGTGTGGAGGATAACTTCCTCAAATAGCTGGTTAGTGAACCAACCAGAGAAGATACTTTCCTGGACCTGCTTCTTGTGAAGCTTCTTCACCATGTCACATTGTCAATAGGGTCAGAGGGACCATATGTGAGATGGTGAACAGCAAAGTGTTCAGCCACTAGCATTCCAGACTGATCATGAGTTGATGATGAACAGGTTTGGTCCCCATAACTGGAGCAATTCCCTCTCTGAGGCAGGTAACCTGAATGCCTTATAAAAAAATTAGCATTGATAAAGTAAGCATCATCTGCTCAGGACAGTCCTGAGCCCCATGCAATTCTTTACATGGGCCTATTTTGTTATCCTTAGAACTGAAAATATTTTAAAAATGAGAAAAAAATACTGGGAGAGCAACAAAAACCTCACCACAGTGTTGAGACTCTGAATGAAGAATCACAAATGGATTCTTGTACAATTTAATTGAGGTGAGCTTATCTTTTTTCAAATAGAAATATACAGTTAAACTGAAATTTGAAAGAATGTTCACTTCTCTGACATTTTCATTACCAGTAAAGCCAAATGGAAACCATATCAATAAAGCTGAAGTGGTTAGTTGTCAGACTTTTAGATCATCCAAAACAATTACTAATATAATGATTCTTTGCTAAAACAAAAAACAAATTAGTGCACATAGGTTTGCTCATTATATAACACTTGTTATATAATATGTATATATATGTAAATACAACCATGTGTTACGTTCATTTCTTTTTATGTAGGTTATCCATTTATGTAAATTATTGCATTTTAAAAAATTTAATATTTTTGTAATTCAATGCCATATTAACATAAACAACAAAATATGCCAATAAAGTGTTTTTTTCACACAAAAGGCAAAACATTCTTGAAACCAGCTGAATTGCCTATAGACTTGAAATTCCATCTTCTGGTGATTCCAGGTCAGAGAGAAAATCAATAGCTAAAGGCATACCATTTGATTACTATTGTGTTTATAACTTCTCAAAAGGAAGCAGGTTATTCAGATCTGATGGATCAGTGAAATAGAGCAAGCTGAGGAGCACTGCATGGGCTATAAAATGCAGTAGCTCCTGCAAGCCAGGCTCTGTTGCACATGGGTTATTAAGAAGTCTGAAATGCCAATTGCAGCTGTTGACTGACATTGCAGTTGCTCATCACAGACTGCTGAAAACTGCTGGACTTTAGTGGACTTAACTGCTCATTAAGTCCACTAAACTGTGAAGGTGAGGTGACAATTATATGTAACCAGCACCAGCGTAAATACAACATACAAGTCACACAGTTCTAGTTTCAGGCCATTCTTTAAAATCTCACTAATGAAGAACAAGTGTTTTTACATCAGCAGATTCCGAGGTTGAGCTGCTTTATAGCTTGCAAACCAAATCACCTCGACTGGCAGTGTTCCCACTGGCAAAGGCAAAAAGCTGGCCATTAAATTGCTGTATAAAGTGATAGTGCAACCACTGGCAATGTTCAAGTTAAGGTTGTGTCAGCAATAGCCTTTCCATTACAAACCCCCATTATTCAGAGAGTTTTATGCCTTGAGATGAAATCCAATTGTAATTCTTCATTCAGTGCCTCAACTCAGCAGTAAGGATTTTGCATCTATCATGTTGCACCCCTGGTATTTTTTTTCTCCCTGATTCATTTTCAGTACTAAACGCTAAATATTACAAAACAGGCACATGTAAAGAATTGCAGCAAATAGAATGGGCAGTGCTTCTGCCATTTTTCTAGAAAAGATACAGAAAAGAGGCCTCAAACTCCCTGCCAGCAAAACTTCCTTCTTCATCTCAGGGTATTTCACATGCATCAGGTATTCTAAGCTAAAAACACAGCAGAGACAAAAATCTGCAGCCTTGTGCAGTTACCTTCTGCATCGTCTTCACTTGTATTTTTACCTCAGGCTACCTGAAATACATAGTACCCTGAGGTAAAACACAGCTCTTGTGGTAAGAAAGAGAAGCCCTAACAAGGATCAAGATCCTGCCAACAGTTAGACATAGGTTTATTCTCAAAGAGGCATTAATAACCCAACATCAGGGAGCTGTGCATGCAATGCAAGAAACATTACTGACCTTGTTAGGATGAATGCATGTACTGGAGCATTTTCCCTTACACCCAGCATTAGAAACAGTTTGGACCTCTTAAAATGCTGAGCAGCTGCCTATAAAAATCTGGGCTGCCTGGAACAGCACAATTTTGTTTTCTTGTTTCAAATTAGATGATCCTTTATCTTGTCTGAGCAGGCATTGTAACGTTCTTAGATGGTGATTAATTAGAAGTCAGTGCTGAAGTTGATAACTAAAATATCTTTTTATGTAAGAAAAAATAAACTGAAAAAAACCCCAAAACCTTAGATGAGAGAAAAATCTTTCTCTTCCATCACCTGCCACCATCTATCTGCCTAACCAGTTCACTGCAGCACCCACAGTGCTTCTAGGACTGGCATGCACAAAGCCAACAGGGCCAGATATTGTTATAAAAGTCACGTTGTCATCTTGCACACACAAGCAGGATAATCAGTCTGTGCAAAGGAAGTCCTCTGAATGCAGGTGGTTCATAAAGAAAGGCAAAGACACCACGCTCCTGGTGCACCACACACTCAAATGGTCATATAGTCCAATGGTTGTTGGGCAACAAACTCAGAGGTATTATTTTTATATCTGAATTTCTAGCTCTTTCAATACTTATAAACCCAACTACTCCAGAAATTTTTGTCCAGGATTTTTAAATGAGAAAATGTAATCAGTGATCAGCATTTCCTGTGATATTTTGACAACACTAGTTTGGTTTGGTTTTGGTTTTTTTTTGTTCACATCAAAAAACTAAAACACCATCTTTTGCTTTAGATTGAAATGACTCCAATAAAACCACTTCATTTCTGTTTTGAAGGTGAGACCTGACCTCCACATACAGCTTTATACAGCCAAGCTGTACCACAATGTATATTCTGGTGTCGCTCTCAGTTTTCTCTTATTAAAAACTTTTTATTTCCTAGAAATAAATATTTCTGGAGCAAAGACTTGAAAGCCTGGCCCAGCGAGCATTAAGAAATTACTCAGAGAGAAGCAAGTCTAACAGACAAGAAAGAGATTGAATCTGTAGCCAAGAGGTTTGTGCTGAGAAGGAATTGAAAAGAAGAAAGCAGAGCCTTAGAGGATCAGTTCAACAGTTTTCTGTGCAGACTGTTGCTGAACTTTGACAGCACAGTTAGCATGGCCCAAAGAAGAGAGACACTCTTGAGTCACTTATAAATTAAAGACTCAACCCTTCCAGCATATATTCCTGGGTACTTTATAGCATCAGTTGCCCTAAATCCTCAACTGTTACAGCAGCATGTTTTGCCATTCTGAAAGATGCTATGCAGTGCTGCTTCCCACTTTAATCATTTCAATTATTTTAGGGTAATATCAGCAATATTCAGGATATGTTTAAATAGACTTCTTATTGTGAGCAGGACTAAGTGTTCAATGGGAACACCATCAGCATGGCAAACAAATACCTTGACTTTGAAAATTTTCAAAGCCAATGGATACAAAACTGAATACAAATATTTATTTAGATGAAAATTTACTGCACTTGGCTTTATCATTCTGAGGTACTCACGTTTCAATTTTCCTAAATATGCTCAGGAACTGTGGTTTGTGACCGAAAGGAGAAGAGTGGATATTGTTGCCATGGAAACAAAAACATTTTTCTTCTGCTTCAAAAATGTTGTCTATTAGAGATCAGTGAGGGAAAAAAAATAACATGTGTATATAATTAACTTTACTCTCTGTCATGTTTTTCAGATTTCAAAAGATTGTTTCTGTTTGGGTTTTCAGAAGCAGAGATACTTAACCACAGTAGGAATATTTACTGTCAATGGGGTGCACCTTTGCTAACGTAGTAAAGCAAAGGTGCATTTCTCCTTGCTATCCCCATGCTTTAGTGGGAAATTTATTTCCTCTCTTGTTGTTGTATTGGACAGGACATTCAGACAGGAATTAGATTTACATTTTATATTTGGGACTTAGAGCTATTGCCTCGTGATGTATTGCTGCTAAACAGACAAATAAAAATGAGAGATTTTTTATGAGCAGACAGTTTGTTAAAATGTGGGTGATCATTGTTTATTCCCTAAAAGCTTTGGGAGCTTATTTTTTTCTGAGACTGAGCTCCTTCGTGTGTTCTACATACAGACAACCCTGGACTTTATAGCTAGTGCTAAAGCTCTAATTTTTTTTTTTAAATCCTGAGAGTTCTGGCATTAAACAAAATTGTTGTTTTGTCCTCAGTCTGGACAGAACTACAATATACCTCATATATCTGTATATGCAAAAAAAACTTAAGCACCATATCCACTTCAATGTTATTTTGGTTATCTTGACTTTTGTGTAACAGAATTAAAATGATGATTTTATTTTTTTTTTGACAAATATGTATATTCTTAGGAAACCTTTTGCTTTTTCCTCCCATCCATGTAGAAAATGTACTTCATTATTGATGGGGAAGCATGCTGAAATTTCAATTATATTCCACGGTATCTGTTCCCTCTGTTTTGAAAGGAGAAGATTCTTCATGATCCTCTTGTGTTTCATCCTATTGTGGGTAATTATATGCTTACTTATTAGGTTTTTGTTGATTTGAGTTTATTTGGTTCAGTCACTTGTGATTCTGTAAGACATGCTCCATCATCCCTTTTGATTTTATCCTAATTAATTGAAGAGCCTGATCATCTACTTCCAACTAGTTTTTAAGCACCCTCAATTATTTTTTGTTTGGGAATTGATTTACAGTTGAAACATGTCTCAACTAATTGCAAGACATAATATCACAAAACTGTTTGAATTAGCAAATATTAATGCATAGTTAACATCCTAGAGACAAAAAGTTATACACACACACACAGGATGCTGCTGCAGGATGAAATCTGAAGACAGTAAAAATGCTATTTATCCAACATGTTTATTTCTCTAGTAAATTCGAACCAGCATGATGAATATATCCTATTCAGACTAGCTCTTCAGCATCTTCTGTGACATTCTAGATGATGCTTATGCTATCAGAGGTTGTGCTTCTAGATGATATGACTCACTTAACATTCAGCATAAGTTATTTCTCAAAGTGCTTTTACTGCTGTACTCACCTTTAAATAAATAAATAAATAAATAAATTAACTCATACTTTTAATTTCTCCCGTTTGTTATTCAAAATATGCATTATAAATGTGCTAAGTCATGCAAACCAGGACCAACACATGGTCTGGGCACACTATAAATTTTCACAGGAAAAAAGAAAAAAGTGTTTAGAAACACTCGAGCTGTTCAAACATTAAATGTTGCTGGTTTTCCAGTATCTTCTATTAATGTAGTTTAGCTGCCTCATAGTATCAAAGATCCAGCATTATAGGCATCAGAAGACAGAAGAAAAGCTGGGAGGGCAGAAGGGAAGGAATCCATGTGTAAATTTTGGTGGGTTTAAGACCTACTCACAATATTGTATCTTCAACAATGATTAAAAGATGCTCCCTCCTAAAATGTACTGAGCAGTCTTTTTTATGTGGATGAATATTGCCACACCAGAAATTCCACCTCTCACTGAGAAAAAGGGTGATCATAAGAATGAAAAAAACATTCAGACAAGTAAAACCAATGTAAATGAAAACATTTCACCAGCTCCTTGAAATAAATTGACAATCTGTAGAAATAAACACATGGGGCCTACTTTTCCCAAAATAACAAGTAGTGGCAGATGCTTGGCTGGCACTGACACATCAGGCAGCCATCACTCTGGATGGACAGGTGCCCTCTGAAAATGTTGGGTTTTTAAAAAAAAAAATTGAAATGAAATCACTCAAATACCAAGGTGCCCAAAAGAGATTACTTTGTTTTGCAAATGTGGACTTTGCCTCTTTCTCAGGTCTCTCATTCTTTCCTTTTTTTGGTGTAATTTTTCTTCCTTGCTCTATCTGAAACAATAAAAAGGTTGAAAAAACCTCTATGGGACTAGAATCATGGAGATATATATATCCATATTAATTGCATACATCCGTATCAGCAGGCTAATTAATTTTGATTGCATCTTTAATTGGTTTTGGTAAAGGATATTCATCAGGTTTTCAGAATATACATTTATACGTAGCAGAGACACTGGGTAGAAAACACAGGTCTGAATCTGCCCTATTTAAATGAGTCCTGGCCACATACCAAAAGGCTTCATTGGTCTGTTGAAACAGACAGGATTGAAATGAAGAGCAAATATACTTTTCAATGGAGAAAGCCGTAACTGTACTTTTGGTCCACATCTTTAAAAATTGGATCTCTTTATTTTTTGGCTCCAGGTATGCTGAAGGAGGAGCACAGGAGGCTTGAGGGTTGCTGGGCAGGCATTAACAATGGCCAAGATCTTCCTGGATGAGTGAAGGAACAGATTTTACATCATATTTTTTGCAGCTTTTGCCTTGGTCTGACTTTCCAGCAACAAACAGTGAGTATTATGCAGACAGTTCATTGAAAAGTCTCTGATTATTTGCCTTAACTGGCAGTGTTTCCAAAAATCCAAACTATTAAGTTAGGGAATAGGAAGGAACTAAGGTATCAAGAGATTGTGTGGGCCTGTGCTGGAAAGCACATTAAAGCAGCTGGGTCTCACACAGCAGAAAGGGATCTTGGACTCCATTTCCATTCACTAAAAAGCTGCTTCACTGAGTCATCTGGAGCAGCCTTTGACCATTCTGACCTTACTTGCACAGGGTGGCTGCTGGGCACTCAGGAGGGGACTGGTGCATTAGCCTAGTGGTTAATGCAGACATGGCACTAAGGTGAAGGAAGGGATTGATGATGTTACCAGAGCTTAGCTCTACTGCAAAGAAACTGAAATGACAATGAGAGTGGTGAAACACTGGAACAGGTTGCTCAGAGAGGTAGCAGATGCCCCATCCCTGAAAACACTGGAAGTCAAGTTGGCAACCTGATCTAGTTGAAGATGTCCTTGCTCATTGAAGGGTGACTGGATTAGATGATCTTTAAAGGCACCTTCCAACCCAAACCATTCTATGAGTCTATTCCAATAATTATTTCATTTTTTATAGAAACACTGTGCATAGGAACATCTAGGATCTCAGGCTGACTGCTTCCTAGCTATGACCACACTGGCTTTGAGAAAGCTGTGAAAGCAGGAAAAGGTCCTCCCTGGTCAAGCTGCTGATGTTAACCACATACACACTCTGCTTCTGTGCCATCATAGTTTAAGCAATTTCTTACCTTTTTGTAGTGAAGAGCAGGGATTGCATGTGGTTTTATTCACAGGGACAATATTAGCAGTCTATGAGAATGTACTGCAGGCTGAAAACTAAAATAGTCTATAGAGGTTTCTGAGTTAACTTTAAATAAGCAGCTTGTGTATCAGAAGCATCTTGGTGTGGCAGCCCAGAGCTCATTGCAGCCTAATTTAATCTGTTTAATTGTGTGTATCTGGCATGGAAAGCAAGGCTAGATTTTATCAGATATATCTAAATGTTTCTTAACAACCTGTGCTTTCATCAGTGTTTTCTCTGTCTTGTTCTTTGTGAGCAGTACTTAGCACTTTCTAGTCCTTTCAGAGTGAGGGCTGACTGCTGCTGTGAAGTAATCATAGGGAACAGTGACTCAGGTTTCTTCTTTTTTAGACATTCAGATCCAACTGCCATAATTAATAATGAAAGTGGCTTATACTCTGGCACTGCATGGTGGGAAAAATCAGTCTAATTGTCATACCCTAAAGAATAAAGGGAAAACTGCCCACTGGCCTCCATCTCATCAAGATGCTAAAGACATGCAAGGCTCAGTGACTTGAGATAACCATCATGTCTGTGCCTGTACCATGCACACTGTGTCAGTACTGATCCCACAGGACAGGCTATGGAGCATCACTAAATGTGCCAGACTCTGCATCTAACCAACAGCTATGCACTGAGGTGCCTAAAGCCAGCCCACTGTGTGTCTAACAGTCACAGCCTGATAAAAACACAGTCCCTGCACCTTTCAAAGCCTTATTTGAGGCTGTGCATGCAGCTTTCCAGTGGGTGCCAGAGGGGAACCAAGACTGAAGGGGACCTGCTGGCACACTAGGAAAGAACACTTCTTTATGTTTATGTAAAAAGAAGGCTTTATATCTTTCCCTACTCCCTGTGCACCATCAACACTAAGTTAATAGAGCTCTTTTTTTCCCTGCATTCACATTTTCCAGCCTCCATCCCCTGTCTACAAGATCCCCTTACAATGAAGACACATCTCTGCAACCAGCCTGCCCAGAAATTAAAGAGCAAGAAAAATATAGCAAAGAGAAAACAAAGCAAGAGAGGATCTCCTCTGCAGACATCACCTGCCCAATGCTCTCTGAAAAGAAGGATAGAAGGATCAGATACTTTTCAGGAGATTGAACAAATAAATCTTGAAGAAATCATAGAGCTAATTTCTAAGGTGTTGGTCCAAACATGGGAAAGAAAATTACAACTAGAATCAAAAACAGAAAAAAAAAGAATGAATAAAAGAGTTAGTCAAAGAAATTATTTGACCATGCACTGTGAACAATGGAACATGTAGACATCCACAACAAAACCCAGTTTTCATGGGGCCCATTGGAGGTGAAGCTGTAAAGACAATAGCTGTATTATACTTGCAGCAAGCATACCTTAAATCTGGGAAAACACTAAAACATGCACAAAAGATAAAGCATTCCTTAACCACCTTTGAAGTTCCTGCATTTGATCATGATTATTACAACACATCTTTCCTGCTAATATACAACTTGAGCTAGACACAGAAATCCCACTGTCATTAGGGTAGAACATGGCCAGTCACTTGTTACTGCAAATTGCAGAGTACTAACAGTTAAAGATACCATGTTATTCCATCTGTAATTATTATATATTTTGCAGCATTACAAGAAGATTGTAGTGTAGAAGACAGAAATTAGTGTCTCATGGCTATTCCGTAATAACATGGAATTTACTGTGTAGATTCTTGGTCAAATTTTAGCCTATAATTACACAGCATTTTGCATAGCATGTTGTCTACACCCATTAATAGAAAGAAGAAACTGAGAGCAAGGACTGACACAGGTATTTCTGAAGAACAAGCTTCTTGAAAGCACTTCTCAAACACTTTCTGGAAAATTTCTACTATTTTTGAAACTATTTGTGACATTTTGCATATTTTGAAAAAAAAAAATCACATAATGCCTGAAGATTTAGAGGGGATTGACCTAGATGGGCTTCAGCCTTCTTCTGTTCTAAACTTTGTTAAAAGGATAATAGTGCTATTCTGAGAGCCAGAAAATGTATCGGTCTCATAGCCTGTGAAGAAAAATGCCTGAACTAAGTATCTTGTCTACTTTTATTTCCTTGTTTTCTCAATACATCTTATCAGGAAGACTGCTTCAAAACAGGCATTGTAAATTCTGTGGATGCTAGAATAAAATACTTCAGGTCCATAGTTCACTTTCAGAAGATGAAAGAGCTGAGAGAATGAAGAGTCCATGCTGCGTTTTCAATAGGCACCTCGGGAACAAAAGCAGTTCCATTCTGAAATGTGCCAACCCTACCCACACACTGTGGATTTATGGGGTTGTTTGCACAGTGAAATGTACTGATCATGAACATCTAAAGCCCTCAGCTCACCTTAAGGCATTCGATGGACCCGAGTGCCATGAAGGTGGCAAGTGAAATTGCCAAGGAGGGCACAAGCATCCAGAGGGGTTGGAGGAGAGGTGGTGAAATGAAAGAAAAATATGCAGCAGGGAACAGCTGTGGGATGGCAAATGACAAGGAGGTGATCTTCATCCTGCACTGAATTTAACAGCATCACTTCCACTGGCTTCTTTTCCCAATGTGGGTGGGATACCCAGACCCACCCATGGGTCATCTTTATGCACCTCAGACTATAGAAAAGAGAACATGCTGGAGCCACAGCAGCAATTTCTACCATTACATCTTAATTACTTTACCAGTAGATGGGGGAGTTGAGTATAAATAATAAGTGGATTTGTTGCAGAAATCTAAAGGCCTTTGTGTGCTTTATATCAGACTTAAAATGCTTGTCTCTCCATAAGCTCTTGAAAATATTTGTCTTTAAAAAAGGTTTGCAAATAAAAATTCTTTCTATAATTTTAGAGCAATGTAAAACAGTATTGATCTGTGGCAAAGCACTCTCCCTGTAGACCACAATGTATTTTAAAAGAGGAATGAATATCACTGTTCTCTCTTTAAAGAAACAGTCCAGTATTTTCTCCCTTACAGGAAGCTTAAAAAGAGAGACAGAAAGAAACTGCCAAATAGTTATTTTCCATTTTACTCAAAGATATTAGTCAGGTGAAATAAGGATTTCCACTTATTTAAAAATAAAATTAAAAAAATTTAAAAATAAAAAAAATAAAAGGAGATATAGCCCAACACTACTTTTTTTTTTTTTTTGAGACAGCCTAGTTTTTTGAAATTTGCAAATACAATAAGGAAAGATTATTGGATGTGTGCTTTGTTCTCATACTTTCACCTAGAATCATAGAATGGTAAGGGTTGGAAGGGACCCCTGGAGATCATCAAGTCCAACGCCCCTGCCAGAGCAGGAACACCCAGAGCAGGCCACATAGGAACATATCCAGGTAGGTCTCCTGAGTGTAGTTCTCCAGAGAAGGAGACTCCCTAACCTCCCTGGGCAGCCTGTTTGTTCCAAAGCTCCATCAGTCTCACAGTAAATAGGTTTTTTCCTCATGATGAGGTGGAACTTGCTGTGTTTCATCTTTCAACTATCTCTCATCCTCTCACAGGGCACCACTGAAAAGACACTGGTCTCTTCCACTTGACACCCATCCCTCAGTTATTTATAAACATTAATAAGATCCCCTCTCAGCCTTTGCTTCTCAATACTAAACAGCCCCAGTTCTCTCAGCCTTTCTTCATAGGAGAGATGCTCAAGTCCCTTAATTATCTCCATGGGACTCCCTCCAGTAGATCTCTGTCTCTCTTGAACTGGGGAGCCCAAAGCTGGATACAGTATTCCAGGTCACCAAGGCAGAGTAGAAGTGGAGGAGAGCCTCCCTGGAGGTTAATTTCCTGTTAGTGGTTTCTATGTGACCAGCAGACTGGAGTCAGATTCTCATGAGTTTTATGGTACAGTTCTTCCTCATATGGGAACTTAGAGATAAGGTGATACCTCCCAGAGAGTGAGGTACAGAGCCTCACAGAGCTGTACACAGATTTTTTTTAACACATTAGGCCATAAAGGGTAGACAGAAGCAAATTATAGAGTTGTCCTCTTTCATTCCAGATCCTTTTCAGGTGAGAAAGGTGAGTGAGTGAGCTGTTTCCTTGCTGTGTCCAGCCAGATATCCTGTTGTAGCAAATACACTGTGGTATCTGTCTGGTATTTGGGGATGTTGTCAGAGGAAAATAAAGGATACCTCAGCTCCAAGGAACCTGTATCTGTGCCAAAGTTTCAGGATAACTCTAGGTTTTCCTCATATGTCTCTATAAATAGCCAAATTTACCTTCCCAAACTGATGGAGGGAGAGGTATGATGTAAATGAATCTTTTTGCAAGACTTCTCCCATCCTACAGCAGTAGGGATTTTTTTCTCTCTAATATCCTTCCAGCTACTCAGACAAGATACTAACGGCCAAGTGCTCAGCTCTGTAGGTGACAAAATTATCCAGAAATACTATCTTATTCTCCTCATGAAAAGGATATAGCTCTGATAAGTTACCAGAGTCATCTCAGAAGCATGCTGCATCACAAGGATGCAGGAAATCTGTATGAAAATCATGAAAGCAACATGATCTGGAAAGTTTTCAGCTGCTTGTAATTTTGATTTGTTTTTCTAATACACATGAGTCTTTTAAAGAACAAAAGAATGAGGAAACTCCTTGAATGCATGGAGGTAGGACACCAGTGAAGCAGAGAGCAATTACAGCTTGTTGTTCCAGCAGGGATATGTCTTAGTGCTACACCTTGCACCACATCCATCACACGAGAGAGCTAATGCATTGCAGCCACTTGTAGCAGCACAGGAAGATTGGGAACTGCTCATTTGCATCATTCATGTGCTACCTCACCCTTGGGCTCTAACTCCTTTGGCAAAGAAATCCAGGTGAGGACATAGGTCTTTTCTGGGGACTAAGTTCTATACAGCATGCACAAAATTGCATCTCACCCTGCCTCCCAGCTCTGTCTGATTCTCATCACAAACTCCCACTGTCCTTGCACCACAGCTGAAAGTGCACAATATGTCTGGGAAATCACACTAGAGAAATGCTGTTCTGGCATGCAGCAACACAGACTTCTCACTACTTGCAACAGAAAACATAAAAACCCCACTAAGAATAGTTGTAAATAACAATATTATTAATGATGACTAATAATTACTACTACTACAACAACAGATTAAAGCAGAAAAGGGCTGCAAGACCAGAGTTCAAATGCTAGGCAGCATTGAGAGAAGAGGAGACTAAGGGGGGACCTCATTAATGTTTATAAATATGTTCAGGGTGAGTGTAGAGAGGATGGAGCCAGACTTTTCTCAATGTCATCCAATGACAGGACGAGAGGCAATGGGTGCAAG
>JANHGL010013046.1:103120-115432 GCA_024611195.1 Ceyx melanurus | reverse complement strand
CTGCTCAGGCAGGGGGGTTGGACTAGATGATCTTCTAGCTCCCTTCCAACCCCTAATATCTATGAATCTATGAATCATTGCAGAGAACAGTTGTGACCAATGTGAACATGAGCCTTTCAGTATTGCTTGGTGTGAGACTGATCCTTGGCATGGATGCCACCCACACGACCACACATACAACACAGAGAAGACCACAGTGTGCACTTTATGTTCCTCTAACCCTTTCCATGAATAAGCATCACCTTAGAGAGATGGACTAACCTACCTCTGGATGTAATCTCATTAATAAAGTGCTCAGATGAATGAGAGGTGGAATTATGTCATATTACTTGCTCACCTACACATAGACTTTCTGATGTCACTTCCCATAGGAAACTCAGCCATGCAGCCACATTACAATTCAGACCCAGTCACAGTTTGGTTTTGGTATGAAAAGAAGTAGCTAGCAACAGACAACTTGAAGAGCACTCTCTCCTCAAAACAAATTTATGCTAACACTATAAAGTGAAGTATTGGAGGAAGGAAGAAAAGGCAGGTGCCTCTTCCAGGACAGCCAACAGACTGGGTTTCACACTTCATTAATGGTTGCAGTGTAGTAGCTACACTGATGGGAAGAGCTGAAAGGAGCTCCTGAGATAGACCAAATACACAAAAATAAATGCCACGTGTGCAAATAAATGTAAAAACTGGCTGAAGGCTCAAAGAGATAACCTGAGGTCAAATTAACAAAATCTTGAAGGTCATTTAATTTCATTAACTCATATGCAGAAGCTTCAAGTCTTTTTTAAGCATGTTTTGCCTATAAAATGTATGTTTTCATTAAATGCATCATTAGTTTTTATGGCTTCTGCTATCAATCTCTTTTTTTCCTCCTCTTTAAACATGAGAAACCAATCAGACACAGACACAAACATTTGTATTGATGAGTTTGTCTCTGTGTGCAATAGCTTAGGGGCAAGAGAATGTGCAACCATTCCATGATATATGATAAAAGAGATTATTTTAACTACCAGAAGAGACACACAGTTCAGAAAACAAGGCCTGACACTAGAGATGGGGAAACATCCATCGGTACTGGGAGATACAAAACTATTTGTTATTCATGTATTTCTTTTTCTTTTATTACATAGTGCTTAGTTGATATAGCACTCAATACTCACAAATAATGTCTCTTTTTCTCTAACACACAAAATACACAGCCCTGTATACAATGCAGCCTTGACATTTCAATTCCTCTCTTCTGTTTCTACCCAAAACCATGAAACTCACCATCATTTTATCTCCAACCATCATCACCATTTCATCAAACTTCTTCAATCAGTGCCAACAGTGACCCATCCTAAGGATTTTTTTCAAAGAAATACAATCAGAAAAGTGCTCAATATCAATATGAGATGACATTTCTCCCTAACCTAACTCTGTGAAACAGAGAAATAATTTTTGGTCAACCTTTCAAAAAATTCAATCTATGAGACAGAAGCAGTAGGAAATTTTCCACAGAATAAGAAAACTATTTCCTATTCAGACCTGTAGCGTACCCTACATTATCAGAGAGGACAGATGGTTGGAATATTCTGGGAAATGGAGAAAAAGGTAGAAATCATAAGTTCAAGGGAAGCTCTGAAGAACACAGTGCAGCAACAGCTCAAGGGTCTCTGATGTCCAGGAGAATTTGTTAGCAGCAACCCAGTTCTGGCTGATTTCTTCTTCTCATGCTGACAGCCTTTGTAGTTCATCTCCATAAAGTGCTTCCAGGGTTGTGAGGTACAGGAATGATTCAGCAGCCTGCATGCTATCCCAGGCAAGCCTGCTTAGTGCATGCAGTCACCAGCTCAGCAGGCAGGCTGAGGGAGGGCTGCTGCCAGAGCCCAGTGCCACAGGGACTCCACAGGCAATTCAGGAGCCCATCGGCCACCTGTACCTGCAGCCCCTACACAATGACCCTCTCTCTGCTGCTTAGGCAGCCCAGTACACAACATGACCTCTTTCATGCAGAATTGCACCCGAGTTTAAAATAAAACCCCATCGTTTTTATTTTAAACCCACAGCTGGCTCCACACACAGCTGGCCAGCATGTTGTCCCATGTGTGATACAGTAAATCCACATAAAATTCTTTATGGATAACTGTGTTCACTGTGTTTGCAACAAGAAGTGGGTAATCAGCAGCTTTTAATGTAAGCATTTAATAAAAACTGCAGCCAATAAAGAAAACCAAATCAACCTGTAGCACATATTTACACCATAGACTGCCTGGATCTGTTCCTGGGTGACTTGGTCTAGGGGATCCTGCTCTGGCAGGGGGTTGGACTAGATGATCTTCTAGCTCCCTTCCAACCCCTAATATCTGTGAATCTGTGACCTGTGTAGAAGCTAAACTTCACTAACTGTCCCTTATTATATGCTTGCTGTATCTGATGCAGTGGGGCTCTGCTCTCAGTATTGTAAGAAAAATGAATGGCTGAAATCACAGCCTCCTTCACTGCATTCCTTTCTTCCCCCTTTCTCATCCCTGTGCTAAAAACTGTACACTTCACCTCAAGCTTAGAAATAAATTATTCAGAACCAGTTTATCATAAACAAACACTATCTTGTTGCTTACAGTGGAAATATTTGCTCGTGCATTTTTATCTAGACACCCTATACTTCAGGAATTCAGTGTTCCTTCTGGCCTCTGAGTGACTTATTAAACAGCAGATCTATACAGCACCAGACACCAAAAGAAAGGAATGAAAATAATTAGCTTGTCCTGTGGTTCTAGAAAACTCAGATAGTAATTAAAGTAGATGGCTCTGCAGAATAAATCATTTTTCAAAGAGTAAATTGGCAAGTTCATTCCTGCAGGTGTGGAAAGTAAATGATCTGGTTAGTGCAGTGGGGAATGCTTGGGCTGGATTGTTCCCTCTTCCTAGGGGTGAGGAAGGGAAGGGAAACTCTAGACCACTCAGAAATCATCACAGTTGTCCACTGAGCCCAAGAAAAGTTCTAAGGACATATGCTCAAGCTCCTGGGAATAAAAGGTTGGGGCTAAGGGGAAGACCTGAGGGTGCTTTACACCTCAGCCAGAAATTAAGCCCCCTGAATCCAGACCTCTCCCACATATTAGCTCATTGAGGCTTTGAATCTGTGGTGTTCTCAATCAAATATGGAAAATTATATTGAGGTTTTTTTACAATGCAGATTTTTCTGCTTGCACAGTCTTTAAAATCTCAATAGGTACTTTTTTTTATGCAATATATTCAGAATAGAGTGTTTCAGTGTTAAAATTCCAACTCCCAACATTTTCTCAGTGCAAGACTGCTACTTCTATTTGAAAAGGAAACAGAAGGTACATGGAGGTAATGGAAGACTCCTTTTACAATAGCATCTTACAGTGCACATTTAGAAGTCAAAGATTATTATAAAACACCAATATCATGTCTAAGACCATCTGCAGTTCATCAAGGCATCACAAACAATTGAGGATTTAAGATGATATGCTAGTAGTAAACAAGAAATGAGAGAGATGAGAGAAAAATGAGAGATGAGAGATTTTTGAAAATAAAGACAAGTAACTCATTTTTGTTTAAGAGAAAAGGGGTGGCAGCTGAGGAACTCAAAGAGGCAGTTAATTTCAAATTAATAGAATAGAAAAATTATAGCAACACAATGAGTGGATGTGGCCAAGATGAGAAGGCAGATCTCAAAGGAGGAGGTTCCAGGAACAAAGATGTGAAGAGAACCTAGCACTAGCAATATATGCTCATGGATGGATAGGAAAGGCTTTCTGTCCCAGAAGCTTGGTGTAGTACAAACCTGTAAAATGCAAACATAACTTAAAGAGAGGACTCAGAGAAAAATCTCTGTAGGTTACAGAAAATAAAAAAATTTTAAAAATTTTAAAAAAGAGTGACAGCTGCTGCTCAGTGAAAGCATCCAAAGGGGGACAGTGAGCAAGGAAGTATTCTGTCCTCATACACAGCCCATGAACAGCCACTTACAAGCTACTTGTGCCCAGACAGACAGTGTTGTATGAAACTTGGTACCATTTGTGTCAGATTTAGCAATGCCTTCATTAATAAGACTTGAGCTGGAACTGATCAATGTGAATATACATAAGCAGCATTTCACTAAGTTACAAATAACCTACAAATTAAGAAATTACTCCATCTGTGCTACGAAAGCTTAAATCTTTCAGGTGACTTTTATATATAATCAAATTAAGAACATCTTAAAGCAGAATTGTCTCTGTGTGAACAGATCTCTAGTTGATATAAATATCCTCAGCCAGTAATTGAATTATCTGTCTGCAAAGCCAAGCACAATATCAGAATTTGGACTTACATGAATGCAGCTGCCCCATGAGGTGGGTGACTTTGAAAGTCAGCTTAGTATCAAAAAATAGTTGAAAGATTTCATTAACATCCCTCCCTCAAAAAAATATTCCTTGCTGAATTTATGTGTCTAATAATTTGTTTTGTTTAATTGAGTTGATCTTCACTTACTGCAGTCTTCAGGTCTTTGTGACAACTTGATTGAGAAATTAATTGGATTGGAGTTTTCCATGACAAATTTTAGCTTTTAACTTTCTGTCATTTCATCTCAAGGATGCCTGGGAGATGTTGTGACCATATTACTTTTAATTTAAAAATGTGGTTATTTTGATTCTCTTGCAGAACAGTTTTCCCTTCAAACTGGAGACCAAAGAAAGAAAACTTTTATGAGTAAAATGAATTCCTGTTTACTTGAGAATAGAAACTGCAGCAGCAAACAGAATATAGTTTAAGTGATAGCAGTAACCATACAGGAGTGCTAGAATACTCAACAGAAATTTGATTTTACAGCTTTTACAGGGTTAGTCATCAGCACCCAGAGTCAGACTGCATTTGAGACTCTACATAAATGTGAAGTTTCATATTAATTTTGTTATTGTTAATACAGTGAAACATCAACTGCAAGAAGATCTTATAATTTTATCCCTAGTTTTTCTCCTTAAGAAATCTCTTTGAAGGAAATGTTAATCTTGTTTCAATATTCCTTTTTTAATTCCATGGAAATATGTACTACATAGACCAGTGAAAAATTCTCTCTAAAGGCAATCTGTGCTGTGCTTTAGGGTAACCAAAGGAATAAAGAGAGTGTGTATACATACACTTTTATGTTTGTATAAAGTAATAAATGGAAATTTTCTATTTTACCAGTGCCAGCTCAAAAACATATTTCAAACTGTGAAATTTGGTCTGACTCTAGGATATCTTATTAGGGAAGAGACTCTAATTTTGGCACATCATTTCTGACTGAAAAGCCTGTGATTTGAGCCTCTGCAAAAAAGTGCCACTCAGCCACCCAAGCCACACAAGACATACATCCTCATCCCCAGCAGCACTCAGCAGCTGCATCATCCTTCCAGGGCATAAACTGGACAAACTTCATTAAGCCATCCCAGAGAATAACTTCTCAACTATTAAAACAGTTCAGTGAAGGAGGACAGAATGAACAATCTGAATCTTCACAGTGGCAGCAAACAACTTCATCCTTAGCACACAAGAAAAAAGTCTGGAGATCTTAGACTTGACCTGACAGCAAAGTAGCATCCCCATAATTATCTGTGTCCAGATGAAGGAGACCAGTCAAATGTTAATTCAGATTTTTTTGTACCTATCTGGCCATTGATATGCAAATTATTGTGTTTGCCTGGTCTTAAGATTAATTGCTGCAAGTTAATATTCATTGGTGTTTAAAAAAAACCAACAGGAATTAATTCACAAGAAGTAACTACAGGGACCATTTCCAGGCCTTTGTAGTGTTCTTTTAGAAACTCAGCCTTGAAAAAAAAGGGCATTTGTAAGATCTCACACTAGTTTGGATGCTGAACCACTGTCTTTGTGGCAGATGCAGCTCTTAACAGGTTCCAAGCTGCCACAGAAGCAGCATCTCCACCCTTGTCCCTCTTAACAGCATACAATTATGTGTATGAGCTCTAAAAGAGCTACCCAGTTTGCTGGAAAGCATTTTCTGGTCACATAGCCCATAGTGATAGTTCAGAGATGAGATGGAAACATCTCAAGACCTTGGAGTAACAATCAGTACAGACTTGGTGCAAGTCAACAGTCTCCCTGGCTTCCTCAACTTTACTTCTAGTAGTAGTGGTAGTGTTCTGGTAGACTGGTTACCAAAACTTAGGAGCAGGAGAACCCAGGAGAGCAGGGAAGATCAGCACCTTTCAAGCAGATGCTCTTACAGCTCATCCACAGCCTGCAGTGTTGCTTTCATGCACTAATTACTCTAAGTCATTTGGTTATAGATAAAAATTGTATTCAGGAAAACAAATGAGCTTCTCAAAATCCAGATTATATTTCCCTATTTTGTCTACAAGAGCAAAATACTGTAAAACCTGAAATCTCCTCAGTGCCCAGCTTACACTGAGTGGATGCCTACAGCTGCATCCAGATGTACAGTCTATTGTTTGTCAGTTGTACAGATCAACAGTCTATTGTTTGTTGACTGTACAGATATACAGCTGATTGCACATGAAACTTTAACATCTCCCGTGGAGAATATGGCAGAAAGACTCATATTCTCAATTATAAGGGACATTTTCCACCTAGCTTTAACATCTGACCACAGAAGGATGGGTAGCTGAAATGAATAGAGGTTTCCCAGTTCTTTTTTTCCATACTACTCTGAATGCTCTAGAACACATGCATGCATAAGATTTGCTAAACAAAATATCTTGGGCACTTCATGAGAAATTAGAGGGGTTTTTTGTGCCCTTTGAAATCTCAGCAGACACTTAGGCAAGGATTAGATTGCCACAAAACACGTTTCCAGTACAAATCTAAACGAAATTGAAAGAAATTTCCTCTGAGCAACCCACAAACAGCTGAAGTGTCTGAGGCAGGTGACATTTCTACAGTTTACACTCAGATATAACAAAATTTAGCCAAAAGCTCAGCTATCTGCTTCAGCTTTTTAATGATCAAAAAAAGACAATTTTTGAGGTCAGTTAAGGACAAGAGAAATATTATATGAACTCCCCTTTTTATTCTCCAGGGAGAAATTAGTGAAACACTGGAAAGCAGCACTAAGCAAAAGGAACAACAAAAAAACTTTCTGAGCATTTTTCTGAAGCACTGTTTTGGGGTTAAGTGACTCTGGCAAAGCATAAAAATTTGTGAGCCAAACGTTTTAGTCTTCACAGTGAACATTGAACTCCCACAAAGATTTGCAAGGTGCAAATGGAGTTTACAAAACACATCATTAGAGCTACCTAAGCCCTAATATCTGATATTAAAAGTGTGAATATTAATTTACAATCAAATTAACTTCCACTAAAAACCAAGCACAGAAGCAGAACTGTTTCTCCTGCTGAGATCCAAGGGTCCTAGCCCAGGTCCTAACTCAGCTAAGTACCTACATCCAGGCAAAAAGCACAATGCACACAGCTGGAGATGTCAGCTGACTCACCACACTGTGATTCACTACCCTCTTTGTATCACCCACTATATGCCTAACTACAGGCTAAAAAAGCAAATTAAATTAGCCTATATGAATCAAGCCAGCTGAAGACTTCACTCTCTGTTTTATTTCATGGGTGAAGCTGATAGAAAAATGACTAAGAAAACCAGTGAAGATTTAAGAAAACGTTTTGATTTACAGTGTTCCACTGAAGAGAAATGTTAATAACCTTCCCAAAAAAAAAAAAAAAAAAAAAAAGAAGCACATGTTTTCATCCCAGACCCTTGAACTCTTCCTGGAGAAGGTATACTGAAGGCTACTCAGTAGCTCCTGAGCCTGGTAAAACCATTTCAAAGAGTAGCAAGACTAAATAAAGTTTCACCACATAAGACTCACCAAAAAAAAAACCCCAAATTTTGTTTACATTCTGTAAGTATCTGTAGGAACAGCAATGTAGTATGGATGCCAATTACTGTAATTGTAAATTTTTATTGACTCAAAAATCTACAAGGGATCCAACAGATGATCCAGTGACCTTCTTAAATGTCAAAGAGATGCAAATGAATTTTGTTCATAGCAAGAAAAACTTGATTAAAAAAATACAACAAAACAAAAAAACAAACAAAAAACCAAAACCCAAGCCATTCCTCCAATCCAGGAGGAAAATATTTGGAAAGACTTAAATGGAAAGAATGGGTTTACCTTGTGGAAAGGCAGCCTTTAGCTGCATGGATCCTCTCAGTTCTGGGGTATGCAAGAATGTTTCCTCTATCAGTTGTATTTGATTATTTTCAATTGCCAGCCACATTCTACTCAAATATTCCATTTCTGCCTGATCTTCTGGTACCTTCTGATAACATTTTTCCCACATCCTCACTCATATTCCTCTAAACCCATGACTTATTTGTTTTTCTTCTCTCTCTTAAACTCTGGTTGTTTCTCCTTTCCCATTTCTTCTCCTGAGGTCATCAGTGGGAGCACCAAAGAGCACCAGCCCATCCCTGACCTGACCTTGCAGCCACTGTACCTGTCACTGACTTATTTCAGTGCTTCCAATAGAAAACCTTTCAGGGAAGGTCTTGCCCATTTCTTCCCAACAAGTGTTGGCCATGCCCCAGTTAGCAGTAGGAGAGGGTGAGCTATGCTCTGTCTTTGGAAAATTTTAGTATATACAATTAGCAATCTTATTTTCTTTTTGTTTTGTTTTGTTTGTGTGTGTCTGGTTGTTCAGATTTCGAATTTTATTTTCAAAGGATTATATATGTCATATTTTAGGGCACATACAGCCTCTCTCCTCCTCTTCAACTGTCATATTCCTAAATGCTTAAGTATAATAATAATTTTTGCAGAGTGGACAGAATAGCACATGTCCCTGATTTCATATTCTGAAAGAGATTAATTGTTTTAGCTGAGGCTCTCTAGGGAAAAAAAATAAAATAAAAAGAAAAAAAAAGAAAAAAAAATGTGGAGATATGAATAGCCATCATGGAAAGATTTAGCCCAAGTACCTGTGATGAGGTCTATTCAGACCAGTATCTTCTAGCAGTATGTGCTGAACAAAGTAAAGGGCTTATCTCACCACCTGCTCTGTCTAAAATAAATAGAAAGAGATATGAAGAACAGCAGGAGAGAAGTGAAAAGTCTATTTGCAAATACTAAGGCTCATTAGCCAGTTAATTTCATAAAGACAGTTCAGTAATTTCAATCTTCTATGCAGCCATCTTGGCCAGATAGGAAAATGACAGCTAGAGGTGTTTGTGCATTTGGAGAAAACTAAAAGAAGTTTGAGGAGACTATAATGTACTTTCTATAATTAATACACATTTCACAAGCTTATGCACAGCCTTTCACAAGACCTTTAAGCACTGAGGTTTTTATCTGGCACTGTTCAGAGAATGGCAGGAAGCTGATAAAACGCTCAGTGGAATTTGCCATTCATTTATCTGTCCTTCCATGGCCTTCAGAATTTACAATTTTTATTTTTTGTGGGGTTTCAGCAGTATAATTACATATGAAAAGGCTTCCCATACCACACAAGCTTGTATTATGGCATATTGGAATTAAATAAGAGGAAAAAACTTTTCATTATACGATTTTCATTGTTACTCATTCAAGCATTCCTGTAACAATACTGACTCAGACTTCTATGTGTGTACTCTTAAGCTTCAACAAACAGTTTATCTCGTGGTGCTTCATCCGCCAGCCAATTCTAATTAAAAGGAAAGAATAGCCCTTATACCCGTTATTCAAAACAGCAATTGATGAACTTCAAAGGTTCTGATTTTTATCAGAAGCCTCACCAAACTTCCACATGCACTTTTAAAAGCTTGAGCTCTCAGTACAAGCCTGGAAAAGTGGCTTAGTCTTAATACAAGGCCTGTTTTATTCCGAAAGGAATCATCCCAATCTGTTGTGTAAGATCATATAGATTCTTTAAGTGGACTATACATCAACTGGTTCTGTGCAAGTGATAAGAAGTGGAAATTATGCCTTATCACATTAATTTATAGGCACACATGATATAGAGCCATTCTTGATGACGTCTAGATGACATGCAGAATCAATATTTTATTAACTTATTCATACAACCCGTGAGCACCAGGGTACTGAAACAGTCTCAACCTAGTGTTTTCCTGATCTATAGTGAGGACCTGATACCAAATCTGAAGAACTTGGAACAAAATGGGGCTTTCTAATTTTGAACCAACACAGGAAAAAACCCCATAAATATTGGTCTTGAAATTAATGAATACTGGAGCTATTTAAAATCATGCTAAAATTTGAGGGATCATTTGTAAGCTATGGCTTTGAGAAAGCCAGAATTCATATCTCAGTTCCTGTAAAATACATAAAGGTCCAGACTTCTCTGGAGATGGAGTCTCCATCTCTGGAGACACTTAAGACCCGCCTGGATCTTCTTCCTGGGCGACTTGGTCTAGGTGCCCCTGCTCAGGCAGGGGGGTTGGACTAGATGATCTTCTAGCTCCCTTCCAGCCCCTAATATCTGTGATTCTGTGATTCTCAGATAATGCCTGCCTAACCAAAACATATATAGAAAGAAAAATTATCCCCAAAAATTTTGTTGCCAAAAATATTATGGAATGGGATGGAAAAGAATTCTAGAGAATTTTACATTTGTCAGTTAAGCAATCCAGTCTCCAAGAGTAACCTTGCATTGCAAAGATTTGTGGCCATCCTTATAACAAGTTTCATTGGTCATTTTATCTTATGATAGGAATTACTCTTACCTTTCTAATTTCCTGTCTCTTTTACAGATACTTCTGTTCACAGCACATTTTCCCACAGCACAGTGAAGAACGACTGTATGTCAAATATACAACAACTTGCCAGATTTAGGAGAAGCTCAGTTACACAGTTAAAAGTGGGAGAGACACCTCAGCACCACTGTCCATTAGCTCAGCCAAGATATAAACAGTAGCAGGAATCAGGACAGAAACCTTATTTGACAGTAAATAAAAAAACCCAAAACTTTGGTCTAAAGTAGTAGACACTGACATTGCTGACTGATCTATGTCTGCTAAACCCAGGGGATATGGAAGAAACAGAAAGAGTTTGCTCATAATCAAGTGGATGGTAATCAACTTTAAACTCCTATGGAACATTTTGATCTTAAAACTCAGTAACATTATTAGTGAGGACATGATCTCATAAATCTTTGTTTTGGCTTATGTCAAGACCCCTTTTTACAGAAAACAATGCTGATGCTTCTTATGACATTTTACTTTTTTAGATTTATCTACTGACCTTACATTATCTGAAAGGACACCA
The DNA here is from genome assembly GCA_024611195.1 of Ceyx melanurus. Lineage (NCBI taxonomy): Eukaryota > Metazoa > Chordata > Aves > Coraciiformes > Alcedinidae > Ceyx > Ceyx melanurus. The sequence goes on along the minus strand of JANHGL010013046.1, from coordinate 104,208 downwards.
TGAAATGCCCTAGAAATTATAGACCTAACTTGATTAAGCTGTGAGTTGTTTCCTTTCTCCAGGGTATATATTACCCAGAGCAAGCAGAGGCCAGCACAGGTCTCCACTTACTGCAGTTTTTGCCTGTCTCTTTTATGAAGGGGTCATTTGAAACAGCATGCTGTGTTGGAATTCAATTTTAGGTCAAGATCGTAGCTCAGATATGTGGATGAGATTGTGCAGACTTTCTTTGCTTTCCCCCCATTCTTCTAGCAGCTCAGTACTAGATGTTGGGCATCAAATTTATTAACATGATCAGAATTTTATTAAAGAAGAGCATTTCTGGTGATTCTAACTACTGCTCCAAGTTTTAATTTCTTTTTCCTTTTCAGCAGCATGGTCATGACTTTTTGGATTTTAATTGGTGTTTCCCTTCCAAACTGTAGGCAGAGCTTTACCTGGGCCATTTGTAATGACCGTGTTCATCACTGATCTCATTGTATCTTAAGAGAAATAGTATTTATAATTCTTGTTAGTCAATGACTTGATACAAATGTGAAATTCTGCTTCATTAGTAATTTATGATGACAGCAAACAAGAGGTCCTCTTGTGAACCCTCTCCTCTCATGCTAGTTACCACAGAGGCATACACAAAGTACCTCTCTTAACAGGCAACCTAGAGAGGAAAATGGCATTCACTGAGGCTAACTTCCACATCATTTATTTCATCCAGCCAGTATCACATCCTTCCTTCTAATGTAGAGGGACAGACTCCTCTGAGAGGCAATTCAGAGCAAGAGCTAATTTAGGCCTTTTAGTCAACCTCCTCATTGAATAGCAAGGGGCATAGAAATAAGAGCCACCTATGACTGTTATTCACATTTGGGTTATATGAATAAAGCCATGGGTATTTATTACTGCACACTTTTCCTTTTTTCTTACCATCTACCTTTTCTTTCTCAAAGCCTACTTGTTTTTCCACACATTTTTTAAAGAAAAAAAAATGGTGGGGTCTCACCAGTGCAGAGTAGAGGGGAGGAGAACCTCCCTTGCCCTGCTGGCCACACTTCTCCTAATGCATCCCAGGATCCATTGGCCTGCTTGGCTGC
>JANHGL010013046.1:70159-96019 GCA_024611195.1 Ceyx melanurus | reverse complement strand
AAAAATAAAATAATAATATTAAAAAAAAAAGACATGGAAAAGAACTGCAGCAGTTCTTTTCAATGATGTTCTTTTCAACAGTGCTAAGGAAACTCTGAGAAGCACCACCTATAGTAGGTCTCCTCTAACAAATCCCCTATACTACATGTTGTATATAGGCACTATCATATCTTCTTGGCTTGGGCAACAAAACTACAGAGCTGTGACAGCTGATGAATAAAGTCCATATCTTACTTCTTAATTTCCCTCCACCTGATCAAGGCAGTACTTTATCAAACATTCAAACAGGCACTCATCAGGCACAGTTTGACTTTTTCTAACACATCTGGGGGTATGGCAGATACTTAAAGAAATCAGCTGTGTCTGTTCAAAGATTGCCACTAAAGACAGCACTCGGTTTTCTTAGTCTTTGTAACCTGAGTTATGAAAATAACTGAACCAGCTCAAAATTCTGGGGATAAACTGATCAAAAATAAAGATTAATTTCACACAAAAACACTACAATAGTTCTGGATTTTCCATTTCAAGAGAAAGAGTAATATTTCCTTGCTTGTTTTGCCACAGCAAGACATTAGTGACATTTAGAAAATATGATCATTCCCGAACAAGGCAGCTATGTTACAATACAGTTTACAACATTGAGATTTATTTTGGCTTGAGGGAAAGTTAAGATTAAAGAGATGGTGCTGCTAAGACTACAAAGGCTCATAAAACACTAAGCCGTTATCATGACCTTAATATAGAGCTTCAGATTTGAGACATCAGTGGTTGTAATAGTCTTATATTCATTTAAAATTCAGCTACGGTTTGTGACAGTCCCCTTTCAGTTTTGATCTAAACTACCCTGAACTTTAACCACACAAAGTATTTATTATTTCTTTATTAGCTGCAAAATTCACAAGGTCCAAAGGTGGGAAGCATCAAGTCCCTGAGAAATCCAAGAAGCAACTGCAATATTATCCAGGCTGTGCTCTTGTGCTGCTTTTTTATCGTGGAAGGTCAATTTACAGCATAATAGAAAACAGAATTACTACCATTTCAGGCTTGCCATGCAGAAATACATTTGCAGCATGTTGAAGACTGAGACAAGATTTTCACACAAAAACCTTACAGTCATTAATAAAGAAGATTGTGGTCTCTGTCAATAAGTGTTGCTCTCACAGAATGTCAAATCAGCTTTTCCTTGAGGATGGAGAAAAGGAAATGAGTTTGTCTGTGGATGCTCTTGGTTTCAAGTCTGTAAAAAGCATTATACTAGAAAACTTATAAACTTTTGCACCTTCTGTTTAAAGGTAATCCTCAGTCTGGTAATTATTAAACTGGAATGATTTGCCTGTTCTAGTCAGAACCCCAGATTCATCTGTATTCTCATAAAAGTAAAATTTGCTTTTGTGGGGCAAAACTGCACAAGAAAGAGACAGGTCAATCTTCTGAAAACAAACAAACAAACAAACAAAAAAACCCACAGAACACAAAGTTTCAGTAATGCAAATATAATCAACAACAAAAGCTTATTGAAAACCAAACATTTGCTGGGCCCTGAACAATGACTTTCTTGGAGGGATGGACAGGAATGCACCAACCTGTAAGACCTTGAGGCACCAGGACCAAGAGATATTTACTTTTAGTGCTTTCCTTCTGGCAAGCAAGCAGTAGAAGCATCAGTATATATCTGAAATGCAGAGCACAGGTGGAAAGCAAAAAGACTACACAACAACCCTCACATCATACCATCTGGAATTCTAACCACAGTTCCAAATAATAGGAATTTTGTAAGAGGGTTTTTGCACAAGCAAAAAAAAAACATTCAAGAGGAATGAAGTTATGAAAGCTACTATAGAGTCCCAGCCACTATAGAAATACACTCATATTTATACCTTTAAGCTAATACATACAAAGCAGGTATTTCCAGTAGGAATAGGAAACATTATAGTAAAAGTTTCCCAGAAGTGTGGTGCTGGTAAAAAGGAAGCTCCTGAATCCAATTACTACTCAACAGCTGGTCTCTGGTTAAGGTTTCCTGATAACACCACTCATTTTCTCTGACTTTCTCCTTCATCAGACTGCTACCATGACTTTGCTTTAGTGTGGCCCCATAATGTGTTTTACTCATCACAAATACTAGCTTTCCAAGGTCATGTAGTGGTTCTTCAACTTAAGGGTGGCTTCCTCACTCTAAAATAAAATTAGGTGGCTGATTCTGTTCAAAATATAGCCAGAGCAGGTCTGTGGGTTCCAGCAGCCAAAGACCAAACCACAGCCACAGCTTCATCCTGGGGGAACAGTATGTCAAGTTTCACACTGGAAGAAGCACCAATGAGAAACAGATTTGAACCATATTTTTAATTCATCTTCAAAACAAGCAAGTTTTCAAAAGTAAGAGCTCATAACTCATGCAAGTGCCTGTTCTTCAACAGATATATTTACCAAATATGAGTTAGAGCAAAATGATGTTTCTTCATTCGAGTGGCCAAGTCCAGTTTTACCTCTTTCTGGTTTTCCCTTTTTATTTATGTCACTTTTTATTCCTCTCATCCCCTCTCCCACTCTATTTGCTGCAATGCGTACTTTAACACAGGAGAGAAAAATGGAAGCAATCAAAGGGTCATGCAAGGATCAAAAACCTCAAGCTGGTTTTTTCAGGTTTTATTTATGTTTATTAAACTTTCCCAAATGATTTCATTATTTTTTCTGCTTACCCAACTTGTCAAACATCTCTTTGGTGGATAATACAATAATTCAAATAACAGAAAAGCAGACATCTGATCCAATTTTTCTTGGCAGGCGAGAGGAAAATACCAGATAAGTATGGGGAAAAAATATATATATATTGCTTATTAATAGCATGTAATTGTCCACCTTTGTCTCACAGTGCTCTCTGGCTGAAAAAGGTGTTGTCTTAATAAACAGAATAACATCATGTTGTAAGAGCTGGACTTTGGCTACTGAAAGGAGCCAAGCATTTTGCAAACCCACTGACCTCTCAGATTAGTGTTGCATCCCTTGACCTAAGCTATTCTCTGTAGATCATAATTAGGCTAATGATGTAGCACACAGCATTTTATCTCCATCCCAGTTAGCCAGGACTGCTGGTAAACGATGGAGAGAAGCTTGGTGAGCACATCTGCCAACTCCTTCAATACACTTGGGTGTAACCAAGACTTAGCTATGTTCACATGGTGGAGCAGGTCACTCTTTCATCTTGGATTGTGAAATATTGCAGGTGCTTACACAGTGGCTCCCATCCATGGCCTCTTGCAGGGTAAGTGCTTTGCACCCTGCTGAAGGGAGCAGTGCTGACAGCATCTTTCAGGCACATCTGCTAATTCTGCTGGCCTCTAGTTATCATATCCATCACCATTCTCCCAAATCACTGTTACAAGCAAGTTGAGGAATAAATTGCAGGGAAATGTATAATCCTGCTTGGATAGATCAGAGTCAGTGGAATATTAAAAAAAAAACCAACTCATCTGCCTGTCTAATTAGCATGGTTACTATAGAGTGGGAGAGAGAATAAGATTTTTTTCTGCTCTCAGCAACTCTTTTCAGTCCTGATTCTTTCAACAGCCAAGTCTGATACAACCTTTGAGTTGACTATATCGTGTTTACATCTAACAAAAAAGAAAGATTAGCTTTTTCATGTATCGTATTGTGTTTGGGAAAAAAAAACAAAATAGCAACCCACCATGAAACATATACAATGATGTCAAATTGATTTCAACTTTATAAACTCCAAAGTATACTTTGGGCACTTTCTTGCATTTCACTGATGATTAGATTAGGCTTTTAGACACCATTAAAATTAGCTGTCCAAATAGCTTTCACACATTACCATTTTCAAATGCTATATAGTTATTTTATAGGTCGAAATTGGGGTAAACAGCTGGATTTTGAATTTTGGAGCATGCCAGCTGCCCTCCTTTCAGACTAATAGAAAGAAACATGACTTAGCTTCAGCTGAAACAACAGAAACTATCCCGTGGGTTAGATCACGAGCAAACCTTGACCTTGAGTTTATAACAACTGCAAGGGCAGGGGATTCAAGCAAGTGCAGCTCCACTTACAGTTAAAGCAGCATGTGATTTTGCCTTTGCTTCTGCTGAGCTGAAGGCAGCTGGCATGAGCAGCAGCCTTCAAGCCATTCGTGCAAGAAGTTTTATGGCTTGTCAGTCTGTAATATTGGCTATATAATCTTAAGGATATATAACCTTAACTGGGGTGTGTAAGACGAAGGACAGGCAGGAGGCTGGACTGTAAGCAAAGGAACAGCCCTGCCATTTTTAAACAAAACAATATTTTCACCAAAAGGGTCTGTAAGCACATGGGTTTGTGTCTGAGTATTACTCATCATCATCACTGGTTTTTCGACTCCTAAGGGTGTCAAACATCTGACTATGTTACTAATGATGCAATATTATTCAGAGCTCTGTACCACAATTAGCTGAACAGGATATTAATGATATTGAAAGAATCCCCTATTTCCACTCTCACCATACAATACAGGTGGGGAGCAGGGTTGTATTTACATCATCAGATTTCTGTCTCTTCATGACAGCTGAGAGCAAGAGAAACTTACTTATTTTAGAAAGAGTTCTTCAAGTAAATCACTGAGTTGATTTTTTTTCCATTCAGAAATTCTCTATCCCAAGACAAGGTTTGTAAATATTTTAGAAATTATGGTATGGTTGCTCTGTGATTACAGGCACTGAGGGAACAGAATAAAGCAATGCAGTTGTGTGTCAGCTGTGAAATGGAAAATTAAGTGTTTTGGAGTTTGAAATTATCCCAGAAAAAAAACTGTTGTATGCCATGAGAATCAATTGGTTTTAAAACAAAAGTAGAAGAAACGGAAGCCAGCCAAATTGACCATTGCCAAATCCTCTGGAAATTCAGTCACACAACCTATTCTTAAAAGTAAAAATAAATTAAATTTAAAAAATAATAATAATAATTTAAAAATAATATGGCAGAAGCAGAGAAAGGGCTCATTTCCCAACACTCTAGCTTTCTAGAGAACAGACCTCAGGCTTGTAAGCTGATTTGTTTCCATCCTAATAGGGGGTTTTGTGCTCATTCATTATATTTAGTCATACTTGGTCATTTTACAAAATATCAGCAGCATAGAACCACAGAATGATTTTAGCTGGAAGAGGCCTTCAAGATCATCAAGTCCAACCTTATTCCCAGCCCTATCAAAACCACTAAACCATGTCCCTAAACACAGCATCTGCCCAACACTTCCAGAGATGGTGACTCCACCACCTCCTTGGGCAGGCCATCCCAATGCCTGACAACCCTTTCAGTAAATCAGTTCTTCCCAACATCCAGCTTGAAACTCCCCTGGTTCATCTTCAGGCCATTTCTATTCTTCTATTGCTTGCCACTCAGGGGAACAGACCAATTGCCACCTCTCCACACCTTCCCTTCAGGTAGTTGTAGCACCATTCCTCTGAAGCTACAGTTTGCAAATTGTGTGCAGCTGTGTAATGCAAATAATGACTATTCTAGAAAAAATCAATTAGTTGTTCATGTGTTCTAACTGCACATCAGCAATAAGGTACTGAAGGTGATTCTTGAGTACCCAATGTATCCTCAAGGAGAACACTACCCAAGAACTCATCTGCATCATAGATCTCCACAGCAGTTAGTGTCATGATTCGAACATAAATAATTAAGCCGTGCAAGTCCTCATTATCTATACACTTACATCTGATGGAAACAGGAAACTTTAGCCAAGCAAGTCATGAAGAGGTTTAGAAAATCTGATTACTTGCAAAATTCACCATCAATTGGACTTCAGGCTCTTGATTTTTACATATTCATACATCTCAAGAATATTGAAAAGCTTCACAGCTCTCTAATGAAATGTGTGCAGTCTACAAATCAGTAATAAAAAAAACCTTATGCATCTCTCAGTATGCCAGGTTTCTCAATGGGTATTCATAACAGGAGTAAATAACACAATAATAAATGCAGTTCTAAACATACTATGTCTGTAGTCCAGCTATAAAACTTGCTGTAATTTTACACTAATACCCAAATTTCAAGAAACATCATTATTCAGAAGGAATTGCACCTCTACAAGCATGGTTGGCCAAGTGATAGATCAAGCTACCATTGAAATGGACAATCCACCCTCTAACACAGCAGCTTTGCTCAAATCATATATAATTATGTAAAAATAAGAAGCTTTGTAGCTCGTAAAAAAAGATCTCACCAATATTTTGACCAGATATCTGAGGAGTCTTAGGAACTTGTATGCAAGAGATCCATGTATGTACATTCAGTGTCTTTGCATTCAAAATGACCACGGGGTCTTTGTTGTTGCCACCCTTTACAGTGTCCAGATCTCTGAGTCCAGTAACACCTGAACATACCTTAGGAGTTGCTTTTTCTACCTCAGATGTAATATCCTTCCCATTATCTTTCAAAGGACACTTTTTTTTTGGCTTCCTTTATCTCCTATTCTGCTTAGAGGGTTTTAAATCACACAGTGGCAGGTATTCTTCTCATTACTTTTTATGGTTCAGTCATTGGTTTTTCATGCAAATGTGCTACCAACACCAGACTACTTGGCCTAAAATCTTCTCCAATGGGCCTCTTAGGAAAAAGTTGGTTTGAGGACCATCCAAATCAAGGTCCAGCATGGTAAATTCCTCCACCACTCAGCACCTCTAGGGATACAGGCAATATCAGAACTACAATTTCTTACTGCCATGTGCCCTTGATCAGCAAAGAAACACACAGTCTTAGTTCTTTGGACAGGTCATTAGTTTGGCACTTTTCATCACTCAGCCAGCAGTGATGCTGTAAGTCATTGACGTGACATTTCCCACATTTGCATTAGCAATGCCTCTACCCATCTGGACAGTTCAGAAGCAAGAATATTCCCTGAGAATTGCTGCTTGGCTAGCACAGCCCGATGAGAATCCACAATGTAAAGTGCATTTAGAGACTTCAGCTACCTGGATTGTTTTAAAAGAAACCAGGAGGCTTTTGCAACTTTGATGAATTGATGCTTTAGGATATTTTTGGATAATAAGAAAAAGCTTTTTGGAAAAATCCCTTGGAAAAATCAGTTCTGACAACACTCATCCCAGTTCAGCCTATTTTCCAAATTATCAATTATTGCTTATGCTTTCTTATTCATTCTCCAGAGGAACAAATAAAGAAAATATTAGTAAGCATCACTCATGACAATATGACAATACTAGAAATGGTCTGAGAGCAAGTACTGTTCCATAAACACTACAGTCATTTTTATGTCTCACAAACAATGGCTGACATAAACAATAAAAGTAAATGTTCCTATTGATTTCCTATCTGGTATTCCCTTTCACTCCCAAGGTGTATTATTCAAAATACATCAGTGCATCTTCTCTGTAAAGAAAGAGACAATGATTCATGTCAAAATATTATAGTTACAAATTGAAAGACTGTAGTAAAAGAACAAGATTTAATTTTATTAAATCATGTCAACAGGTTTTTCTTCATTCATTGCTTCAATATGGATAACTTTCATTTCTCTCCAAAAATCAACTAATATATTCACTATTGGCATATTTTTTCAGGTACTGCACTTTGATTAGACAGCTTAGGCATCTGTAAGGCTGTAATGTAAATCCATTCAGTAACATAGACCTCCTCCTATCCTTCGGAGAATAATTTTTCCTTAAATACCCAATAAAAAATGTCTTTCCACTAAGCAAACAGCATATTGCCTGCTTTTGCCATGTAACTAAGACAGTGTGAATTCAATTACTGCTGTTTCTTTTTCTACTGTCTCCTTCTACCTGGAGAGAGCAGCAGCAAAGCCCCAGAAAGGCAGACTGGAGTGAGAAGCTTCCGAGGGGCTGCGATCAGCACAATAGTCAATAGGACAACTGCAAGTCCAGTGCTGACTTACACCATGCTGAGTGACAACCAGAAAGTGAAAGAGTGCCAATATATGACCAGAATTTAATTAGTTAGTCTGTAGACTGAAGGAATACGAGTTAAAAGGCAAATGTCAAAGACAGGTGTCTAAAATTCAGCACCCAGATCCATTTTAAAGGCATCCAGATAAAGTGCTCAAGTATCTCAGATGACGTACAGTACACCAAATATTTACTGTCTTCCCCTCCCTCCTGAAATACATGATTTAACTCAGGAGGTTTTCTTCTTGGACCATACTGGTCATTTTCTACATCTATAAGATTTTCTGCTCCCAAGTTAGAACACTTGCTGCTCAACTACAGCAGCCTAGCACTGCACTACTCCATCTATGTCTTATTTCATTCTCTTGAATTACCTCAGTGCCATACTAAATGGTTCATACTAACCCCACAATCCCCCTGTGCCTTGGGCTGGACCAGCACAACAGACCAAGTAAGGAACTTAATATTTCACATCTGGGAGCTTTGCTATAATTAAAATGATCCTTGTACATGCAATCTAACTACTGGTCATGAATTCTGCTCTGTAACTGTAGAGAATTAAATCAGAGAATAGTTTGGGTTCTAAGAGACCTTTAAAGGTCATCTTGTCCAAGTACTCTGCAGTGAGCAGGGGCATCTTCAAATAGATCAGGTTGCTCAGAACACTGTCCAATCTGAAATTGAATGTCTCCAGAGATGGAGCATCTACCTATCTGGGCAACCTGTTTCAGTGGTTCACCAGTCTTATTGTAAAAAATATCTTACTTATATAACATGGTTTGCTGTCATCAGCAAACTTGCTGAGGGTGCACTCAATCCCACTGTCCATGTCAGTGATTAAGATATTAAATAATAAGAGATTCTTGTAAAAACCTTATAGTCTTTCTTCCTCTATCATTACCTTACATTAATTTTAGGCTTGTTTCTTTTACATAAATGGCCATATAGTACTGTCATTATAAAAAAAGAATACAGTGTGCTTCCTATTGCCTGCACAAGACAAATAACCTCAGAACCTTTTAAACCTAATTTGGGAATTTTTTTTGAACAGAAACTTTCATGCCACCATCATGGCACAACACTTCTGGCTAATATAAAAATTCCCAAATGGCAGAACTCACTTCTTTCACAAAATTATTCTAGTTATACATACAAAAATCCAGGTTTTGCAATGGCTTCTCTATCCACTTGCAAAAATATGTGCCAATGTTCCTGCCACCACCTCAAGTTAATAAAGTAGTGAATGCAGTAAGAAGGTAACAACAGAAATGCAGTAAAATATTTAATTCCCTATGCAAGACAGGCTGTACATTTAGGACCAGATCAATTATTTTAACTTTTGGCATCTAATCACTTAACATTCTAACAAATGGATAATAATAGGTAATTCCAAAAGATGGGTCAATGCTCAGATGGCTGGAATGGGATAGCTGGCACCCACATGGGTGTCTATAAATAACACTTCCAGTTTACAAGGGATTGTGGAGGACAATGCTCTTATATTAAGAACTTTGGATAAACATCTTGAAAAGCTAAGGTAAATCCAAGCCTTCATGGCAAACTGTAAAATGCTTGTGCCAATTGAAAATGATCTTGCACTTTGAGACCTACTGAAATCAAATAGATATTTTAGCAGGAAATGGTCTATTAAGGGATGCAGATAGCTCTGTGAGTAATTCTACCCATATGGACTTAACATTATTCAAGTTTTTTATATGCATTAATATTGATGAAATCAAGGACAAAATAATACTTAACACTGACTTGGCTACCACGCTCCACTTAAATGAAGTAACAGAAATAGTCTTTAATTCTAGCCATATAAGAATGAAAAATACTATTTAAAGATCATCATATCACATAAAAAAGAATGTTGGAATTGTCTAGTCACAAGGTTAATTTTACTTTACAGTGAAAAACTAATTTAAAAACTTGAAACAACTGTCAAAATTATAGCTGACTAATTTTAGATTAACATGGCATTATTGCCACTAACATGTAAATTCCTCATCTGAAAAAGCTAAAAAAGGGCAAAAAGCTAAACATCATCCCTTGATACATTTATCAACAAATCCATTCTTTCCTGCCAAGCCTTAACACCAAGATTAAACAATTATCTGAAAGCTGTGAAGCCCCTTTCAGACTCCTAGTCTTATTTAGCCCCAGACCCAGCCATTTACTTCTGAGCCTTCATTTTCTGAAACCCTGATTTAGATTTGAATAAATGAGTTTCTCTTGTCTGCTTACTTTTTACTAGTATCTGTTAGTTAAATAAAATATTTTTATCTCTCACTACAAACCCTGCCTTTTTTTTACCCTTCAACTACAGCAGCTGTAGCATTATCACAAACACTTTCCCTCTCTTTTGCCCCTCAGTCATGCAGCAGAGATGACCAAATTTCAATCTGCCTGTATCTACCATCCCAAGATCCCCAAGCTGATGCAATAGCTACCAGGCCACGAAGGCCTCTTTCAGTACCTAATAACCTTTGCATTGTTAAATGTTCCTTCTGCTAACAACAGCAGGCTCTAGAACTTGCACACCAAACTAACAAAGTCTTTAAAAGCAATTAATTTCCAGTGTATGCATATACAAGTGGCATTCCTCTGCACCAACAGATTTTTTTAAAGCCCAGTTTGGGAAGTCTTAAGCAGTTACATTCTTTTTATTTATGTGCAAAGATCCTCCATGAAGAAGATAAAGATTAATTTACTTTCCTGAAAATTGTATTGTAGATAAGGCGTAGGAATGCATTGCATACATTCAACTTTTTTTTCAAGTTTAATTCACTCATTATCTCAAAGATCTTCTCAAGCAGTTGACACATAAAGGCATAGCACTTTAATTTACTATCACTTCATTTTCAAGAAGCATTATATGAATATTACCTGTGCAATAAACTGTCTGCTGAATTTTATAGAGCTTGGTCTGTCTTCCCCAAAACACTCCAGTGATTGAAGGTGCCTTGATTTTATATTTCCAAAAGCAAGAAACTGCAGGTTATTAGAGGTCCCTAACCTTAACAATACATATCTATTATTTTATCATGTGTAGCAGAAGCCCGTCCACATCTACTGCTTGTGTGGTCGTTAGCACTTTGAATATCTCTCCCTGGCTCTAATAAAACAGAGGATTCCATTTGTAAATGTGGACTCAAAGACTTGCTCAGGAACAGGCAGTGGGGTGCAAAGCAGGACAGACACTTTAACTGAACGAGTCCTTGTTTAAATCCACACACCACGCAGCCAACACTTTCACCAAGCTCAACTAAGTACCTAAAAATAGTTCCTATGGCTAGACTATAGTAAATTTACAGTAGTTATCGTGTCACAAAAACATGACAGTTTGCCTGAAGGCGAAGCTGAGATATTAATGAGTTGTAAGAGTGTCTGTTTATTGAGAGAAGCTATTGCTTCACTTATTAGAACTTTTTTTAGCTTGAGTAAATTCAGCAACAATATTTCCTTCCATCCTTTTCATCTACCTTCCCATCGGCTATGTTGATGGCTTTCAAGCTTCAGTGTTAAGCTCAGTCTGAAGGCAATTTAAAAACTACTATATTTCCATTTTTCCAGTCACAGTTGCTATGGTTACATATATGCCAATATGCATCAGGATAAAAGCAGAAAAAACATCTGACTGTTTGCCTTTTTAAAAGGAGAGCATTATGTTCCCCAGCTAAAAGCATAACTGAAGATCATTTCACCTGTTCTGCTTCAGGTCAATAGAAATAGGCTGAGCTCCATGCCACTTTCTCTCCAGCAACCATGGACCACTGACCAGTGCAGAGATTGCCTGCAAAAGCACCAGTGTTACCTCTGCAGGAGCCATGGTGCCCAGCAGGACTGGCATGATGCCTGCCCTCGTTCACCAGGTAACCAGGAGGGCTGTCATGTCTCGGAGTGGTGCTCTTCATGCTCACATGAAGCATCTCAGTAGCCATCTCCTTTTCTGCTCCCTGCCACACTGCCACTTCATTGTCTTCAGCACAATCTAAAAGGATTTCCTCAGTAAGCAGCTGAAGCCCACCCTGCCCCATGCTTCCTCATCCCCGGTGGGATGGGGGAGATAATCAAATGAGTGAAAGGTAGAAAACTCATGGGTTCAGCCAAAGCACAAACAGGTCACTGGGTTCAGCACAGCCATATAGAAAAGGATTTGGGGGTTGTCATGATCTGTTAACCAGATATGTGGCAGCTTTTTTTTATCATCCTGCAGGACAAAGCTACAGCATCTGCTGTCCAGTGGGACCTGAGAAAAAATTCAAAGGTAACATGAAATGGTGAAATTAAGACACAAATGAGGTCAGATGTCACAAGCACAACGAACTTTACAGGAGAAATACAGCAAAAGTCCCTAAAGTGGATAGGACAGAGAGGAAAATAAAGATAGAAGAGAAAGGAGAAATACAGAGGACAGAAAGCAAGAGAAAATAGCCACCAGTCACAGTCCCACTATGTTGTCGATGGTGGGGAAGTGATGTTTCTTGATGTTGTTCTTTTACTTCCAACCACCCACACCCACTAAAGTCCTCCAAAGTATCCCAGATTTTTATACAGTTCTTGCTTCGTGCACCCCCTCCCCCTTTTCTTCCTGAACAGGGGAGATAAACCCTTCTTCTTCCATCTTCTCCATACTCCTCCAAGATGAGGGGGGGCCAGAGGTGCTAAAGTGAACAGCCTTCAAGTTAATGGATATAATTTATAGCTCAAAGCAGAATTCTCAAGGCCTTGTTGATTACTGCTTCTTCTATCTTCTCTGTCTCCTTATCCACCTAAAACCCCTCAGCTGGGACAGGGAAGGGAGTAAAATGATTTAGGTGAATTGCTGAGTCCAGTTTAATACCCAGACGATGTCCTGAGTGCCTAAACACACAAAATTAACTCATGGATTGTGAGAGACAAACATTGTATATTTTGAATGCCACAGGGGTTTTGGTGGATGTAGAACTGAATATGACCAGCAATGTGCACTCATAGAGGTAACAGTTTCAAACTGAAAGATTATAGCTTTAGATGAGATGTAAAGAAGTTCTTTGCTGTGAATGGTGAGGTGAGGCACTGGAATAGGCTTCTCAGAGAGGTGGTAGATGTCCCATCCCTGGAAGTGCTCAAGTCCAGGTTGGATGGGGTTTTGAGCAACCTGGTCTTGTGAAAAGTGTCCCTTCCCATGGCAGGGGATTGGATCAAGATGATCTTTAACATCCTTTCCAATCCAAACTGTTCTATGATTATCTTTAAAAGGAAAAAAAAAAAAAAGAAAAATGAAACAAAACCAGTTACCACCAGCCAACTAATGCTCAGCCAATCCCTGAGCAACAGCAGCCCTGACAAACTTTGCCCAGAGACTTTACTGCTAATGACCATGTCATGCCCCACACTCTGGTCAGTGGGGGTGAGTTGTCCCAGCTATGTTCCCCTCTCAATTACTTGTGCACCCCCTGCCTAAGAACTGGAAGGGCAGCATGAGAAACTGAGAAGGCCTTGATGCTGTACAAATGCTGCTCAGCAATAACTAAAATGTCCCCATGTGTTATCAACGTTGTTTTCAGCAGAAATCCAGAACACAGCCCCATACCAGTTACTACGAAGAAAATTAACTCTGTCTCGGTCAAAACCAGTACAAGATCATTTTGCCACTTGAGTGTTCCCAAACATAACAATAATTACTCATTATTTGAAGATGTGTGGTTTTGTTAGTGTAGAGGAAAAGTAGTTACCTCTCAATTACATCTACCTTTCAAGATCAAATTCTGTAGCATTAGCACAAGGCTTTTATCCAGAAAGAGCTTAAGTGCATGTGAATTGGCTTCAAACCTCAAGAGAGAAAGTGATTCCTTCACTTGTCTTGCAAAATTATAGGACACTTTTCCTTAAATGAGCATAGTTCTTACCAGAGTACAGATCAATCATCAGTAGACTGTAACTTGAATGGTTTCAGAGAAAAAAACTTACAGTACTCTGTCCATAAAAATTTTGAAGCTGCTCCGTATTACATACACAAGATGTAGTCCTGGACAAGGCTCAGAGCAGAGAAGATCCACAAATTAACTCTTTCTCCTCATGAACCAAAACCCATGGCAAAGCATACAACAAACCCTTATGAGCTGATCTGACCAGAGTGCACAAGAAAAATTCCTTCTTCTAACAACTATAGTGATAGGAAAATTACCAATAGGCATGTGCTACCTCTTTCTTACCATCAGCTGGAGTGAGACAGTAAGAGGCAGCAAATACTGAATATCCCTCTCCCCTGAGAAACCTCCAATGTACTTATGTTTATGTTCTATTCCTGTGCCATGAAAATTAATATTAAAATTACACTGTATTAATTCATTTGCACAAAGCATGAACAAGAAGGCGATAGTCATTACTGATAATAAGCTGCTGATCTTTAAATAATTGCTAACCTTTATCAGCCTTATTATCAAATGATCTTGTTACAGCTAAAGAATTACCTATAATCACTTGCACAGAGAGGATTTTAAGACTGATCAGAAAAGAAACATTAAACATTAATTAAAATACTGCACGTGCATTCTGCATTTGGCTTGACAGTTTGCAGGAGCAGCCTGTTAAACAATTCCTGCTAAGTGCAGAGATAATCCAAGGTGTATCTGTACCTAGTGCACAACTGGGAACTGGAGACATGACTTTAGTCCATTTTTGAAGTTTTCTCATTAGGTTTCAATTCAGGAGCAATGCCACAATGGTATTTAAAAGATATTCAATCAGTCATGACAGAAAAGCTAGACTGACATTACACAAATAGTGTTTTATTATTACCTATCTATCATGTCAGATAGCAGGAGGAAAAGATACATTTCAATTTATTTCAAAAGACTGCCATGACAAATGCATTCCAGAAAGCTGGGCAACAACAGATTTCAGATCCTGATTGATCTAGTATGCACAGAGATGTATACCCTGGCCTTTTTTAAGCACACAACACACTCTTCAACAGAAAATTTGAGCAGCTACATGGCAAACACTGGATTATTTCCTTTTCAGTCTTTTAGTTGATTCTTGTGTTTGTAGGCTAAGCTGACCAACACACTAGTCTGTTTAGCTCTCCAAGAGGTAGTGGTTGCAATATTAATTAAAGATCTGGACATTAATAATTGGTTCTATTGTCACCAAACTAAGAAAACAACTTATTTGAGAAAAACACCCAAAATATTTGAGGGCTGTGAAAGTCAGTTGGACTACATAGGAAAAAGTAACCAGCTCCAAACATGGTGGAAGGGAATGTTCCTCATCAGCAATCTGCTGAATGCACAGTCTGATACACTTCCAGGTGCTCTGAAGGGTATCAGGGTTTATTGAGAGTTCTCCCTTAATAAGCAGACCTAGTTGTCAAAGAAAGATCTCCCTTGTGTTGTATTTTCCTTGCTGTGGACACTGGTAGTGAATCCTGATGTGTAGTGTTCTCCAGAAACAACAGGCAGGTTTTCTCAAGTCTTCTGTATTCCTATTTTCCAAATATCCACAGAAGTGTTTGATTTTCCAAACAGAAGAAACATGAAGTAAAAACAGTACGTTCAAATCCAACAGTCTCCAAGAAGAGTCTACTTATACAGATGTCACAAGCATATATGATTCCTTACAAATGGTCCCATTACAGCAGGAAAAGCCATGGAAGGAGATCAGATTAATCTGATAGATTATTTGGTGTATAGAACAAAAAACTATCCTTGTAGGAGTTGCCTTTTCTTTCTTTATGGGTAAGATACCCAAATATTTTTCCAGGTCTTCTCCACTCAAGATACCACAGAGACATAGAATCTTTGCTTTTTAAATAAAACTATCTCTCAAAAATATTTTTTTCAAGTGTGAAGAAAGGAGAAGACAAGGGAGAATTTCTTCTGTGCAGTCTATTGCCTGTCTAGCTAGAACCACATCATTGGGAAGAGGGCTTTGCACATTACTGTGTGTCATGAAGACTAAGTGCAAGAACTCATGAACACAAGCTCCTTCATCATTCTCCTTTTACATTAACTCTGATGGTCAGGGCAATCAACAAAAAGAGAAGAAATGTTACCCCTTTTACTAATGTGGCTAATGATTAAATAAAACTGTCTACCACCAAGGGAAATATTTCAGCCATTAATGGGCAAAGAGTGAAATATAGTCTGCTGGTTTCTTCATTAGCTGGGGAACTTGAGAAAAGAATTAAGTTTAACAATAATTGATGCAGGCTGATGTAGTAAAAAAACAAAATTATATCCTATGGTTCAAAGTCTTGTTCTTTGATGCACCAATGCAATCATACAGAAATATCTTTGGCCTTCCAACTAGGAAAATTAATTAGAACATGCATAGATGCAAGGCAGTCTTTGGAATTACTGTACATAGAAACCTTTTTGGCCATGGCCAGGGACACTTTCCACTAGCCCAGGTTGCTCAAAGCTCCATCTAACCTGTCCTTGAACGCTTCCACAGATGAGACATCTATAACCACTCTGAGTAGTCTATTCCAGTGCCTCACCACACTGTTCACAGCAAATAACTTCCTATTTACATCTCATGCAAAGTTTGAAACCATTACCTCTCATCCTCTCCCCACACATCTTTTCTGTGGTCTTCCCTGAGGTACTGGATGGCTGCAATAGCATCACCCTGGAGCCTTCTTCAGGCTAAATAAGCCAAACTTTCCCAGCCTGTCTTCAGAGAAGAGGTGCTCCAGTCCCCTGATCATCTTCATGTCTCTCTTCTGGTGTCATTCCAACAGGTTTATATCTGTCATGTGCTGAGGATTCTCAAGATGGACACAGTAGTACAACAGGTGGGATCTCCTGAGGAGCAATGTAGAGGTGGAGAATCACCTCCCTCAACCTGTTTACCATGCTTCTTTAGATGCAGCCTAGGATATGGATGGCCTCTTGGTCTGCAAACACACCTTGCCTCATCATCTTGAAATTCTTGTCAACTAACACCCCCAAGTCCTCTTTAGGAGGTCCTACCCAGATGTAGGACCTTGTATTCGACTTTGTTGAACTTAATGAGGTTGTCATCCCTTCTCTTCAGCATATCAACAGCACTGTTTGATACAATCAGCAAACTTGCTGAGTGTGCACTCAATCCCACTGCCCACACTGATGAAAAAGATTGACCTGTGAGGAACACCATCCACCACTGGTCTCCAGCCATCAAGTTGTTTACCACAACACTTTGAATGTGACCATCCAGCCAATTCCTCATTCACTGAGTGGTCCTTTCATTAAATCCATGACTCTCCAATTTAGAGACAAGGACATCATGCAGGGACATCTGTCACCTTTCCTCCTCCTAGCAACTGGCAAGAACCACAATACTGTTGGATGTCTCCCAGTAGATTAATACATAACAAAAGCTTTGAGAAAATCCCTGAATTTCAGATAGGGCTCCTGAATTCTGTACCATAAAGCAAAAAGGAAGGGAGGCAACCAGCTTCTTTCCACATATGTCCACAGTTGCTGCTTTCTTACAGAGATTATTACTATGACTGAATGTTTGAAAGTCTGATTTGAGGTCTTTCTTAAGGTTGGTTTTTCTGTACAGACATCTTTAACGCTGTAATGGCAACAAAGTCTGGAAAAGAAAATCCCCACTTTTCCTCACAGTGATGCTGAGCTACAACGTTTAATCATGATTAGCTAATAGGATGCTGAACACAGTTTCTCCTGGAGTAGTAAGGCCAGAAAATCGCAATCAGAAGCACAGCAGCAATCTATTCTTCAGAACAAATTTTGCACTTCATTAAGCTTTTACCCTTGGTTTCAGTGACACTGTTCATAAAGTGAGGGACTGCTCAGTGTGAGCAAAGTAAGCAGAAATGAGAGTTGTGATTGGCACTGTCCTTGTAGTCATATCACTGAACCATCAGTCAGATGCCACAGAAAGGCATCTCTCCAGTCAGGTCCTATGGGATGTTCTGAGTGCACGTAAAAACCTAACTGCTGAACTAAGCAGTTTCAAGCTTCTCATAAGAACAAAAAAAGCCCAAATCTACTCTTGGGTCTGAAGTCTTGTGTGACAAGTTCCAGTCCATTTACTAAAAGCCCTTGACATATGGAATTCATAACCACTCTGACAGCCTTCGTTAAAAGTGTGCTATTATAATCTGTCGCTCGACATAACTATTACCCAAAAAATGATATTCACTTTGTGAAAAGTGGACAGGCAGGGTAAGAGGGAGGGAGCTGAGATATGGCAGCATGGCACCTGAAGTGGGCTTCACTGTCTCTTACAATTTGTTGAAAAATGCACTTTGAAGTTAATCACATTGCTTTCACCTCAATAACTAATGTAGACCCTGAATGTTTAATTATGCTACTGGTTTTATACCTAATCAATCTTTTTCATTAAAATCCAGTGAAGCAGACAACTGAGATAATTACTGAAGAATCATCTTAATTAAAAATTTTAGCTTCTAATTAAGAGTCATTGTTTACCTCATCAGAAAGCCATTAGGATTCAGGACAAGGTTGCCCTCTTCATTATGTCTTCACCTTCTTTTTGGTTTGGTTTGTTTTTGTTTTTTTTAAAAAAAAAGCTTTGAGTAAAGAGAGTGATACAGGATTTTAAGCTAGAAAGGAAGTACTATAGTTGTCCCACCAAAAGTCAAAATACACACAAGCCAGTGTCACCATTTGTCAGAAGGCCTGTAGCATATTTACATCCAAAGTAATTGCAGAATAGCTTTGCATATAAATTTACACACCCTTGGTCCTTGAACATAAAGTCATGTCTACACTTAAAATGGACTCAACCTCCTAAATAATATCTTTATTGCTTTCTGGCTACAATGAAGACAATTTTGAAATCTCTCAACGCTCCTATCCTGCAATCAAAAACTCTCTGCTTTTTCACAAATGTCTGACCTGACCAGGGGCCTGCTTCAACTTTTGGAAAGTACAGTCAGACATTTCAAGTAGGGAATTATAACTGCATATTAGTTAAATTGCACCACTGAGGAGTGAATTATATGAGCCTTCACCACGCTTACTGCAAGGTATCAGCAGCAGATATACAGACACAACGATGCTTCAGCCGACAGAATTACTATCCAATCTAATGCTTGCAGGTTTCCCCTTTATATATATTCCAAGACAGAAGGAAAAAAAACCCCAGACATCTCCATATGGAAGTTTTTTCCCACCTTCATCTCTAGCAAGCAAATTTGTTAAAATCCTGATGATGTCAGACTAAGACATTGAATTCAGACATTTTAAATACAAAGCTAAACATGAATAGCTGAAATGGCTGCTAATAAGTGATGACCACCTCCTTTAGATGAAGCAAACTGTGTTAGGATCAGCACTAAAACAAGACGTATTTTATAGAAGCATCTTTATATAGAGTAAATAATAGCGGCTCCTGTCTGGTTTCAGACAAAGAACCCAGTTGTGCTAGCTGGAGCCAGCACTTCTTAATCAGTCATACTTGCTCTAATCTTTAATAACATGTGATTGCAGAAGGCTGGACCAGTTCTTGCTCCACTCAACAGGTATTCTGAGCATGCACAGCTGAGCAGTAGGCAACCAGCTACAGTACAACAAAGTGGCACACCAAGGCAGAAGCTTTAGGGGGATGAAATGCCAGTAGATGTACGTTTGCCTGGTACAGTCACACAGAGGAAAGGCAAAATAAAAAGGTTACGTACACAGATGCACCCAGATGACCTCAGTAAAGTTTCTGTGATGTTATCCAAAACTTTGATCTTCAAGCGATTATCAGATGCTGGCTGTACAATTTCCAATGCACAAGATCTGGCACAATAAGAACTGGGAGCTTCCAACCTGCAGCAGGCTCTGCTGCTGAGTGAATAAAATGTTAGTACTAAAGAAACATCTTCTCAAAGGAAACCTAGTAACATTCTCTTCAGATCATTGTGAAAATAGTGTTCACATATGTCAGTTTGAGGAAACTATAGAAAAAGAGGGCTGTAGTTATCCTTTCTATGGAAAGGAGATGGGCTTTCCATTCAAAAGGCAGTATCACCTGCCTGTGACACTAAAAGCAGCCTGGGGATGGGCAAAGTGCATCCAAACTAGTCCGTGCATGCCCACTCTTGCCTGCAAATCTGAGTGGCTGCAAAGCTATGAAAGAGTGTAAAGAAAGAGATAATAAGGAGCTATAGTGTCCTGGTTTGGACAGATATTTTGGCATCCCGCGTTGGGCACCAAATTAACTGTCCTGGTTTGGACAGGTATTACCTTAAATTTAGAAATGCGAGATCAGAAGGCTTATAAGGAAACAAGAATTTTAGTAAATAATATATATATATTTGTATAGAATGTAAACAGCAGTGTGAAACAGTAAATGTTGAACAGCAGAACAGAACAGTCTGAATCGTTGGTCGCCTTTCCCTTTGATCACCATCAGGGGGGCGCCAGGGAGCCGTTGGGAGAAAGAAGATGGCGGCAAGTGAACTCAAAATGGCGGCCTGGCAGACTGGGAGGGGAAAGAGGCGGTGGCCGCTGGGCCCCCAGCCCCCTCCACAGGGCACGGGGAATCAGGGTTTAGGGAAGAACGTCAGATGAGCCCAACAAGGCTGGCAGAGGGCGCTCCGAAAACCACAGCAGCGAGCTGGCCACAGAATTCCCACCAAGGAGGAGGAGAACAGGTTCAGACCCTGGTGTGAATTTTCCTCCGGAGCCTCCGACGATGGCACAGACCAAAAAAGAACCCTCATCTTCCTCCTTCCCATCCGCATACAAGCGTGTCCCCCGAGCACCGCGAGATCCTGCGCATGTGCGGGACTGCCCCAGGCCACAGAAGTGGTGGATCCAGCCCAGTCCAGCCTCTGAGAAACAACTGTGACACCTCGCAACATCCCCCCCTCCCTTTGCTATGGGCAGGCAAAGGAAAAGAAAGGTTTTAAAAAACATGTTATCCCCTGACATACAGCTAAAAATGCATCTTAATCAATTCAGGAAAGGTGCTACCAACCCTCAAAACTTTCAGAAAATCATTAGTAAACTGTATTCTGGAAAGAGAATGAAAAAAGTACCAAGACAGACTCTAAACCCAAGCACTACATGAATCATAACAGTAGAATACAGGAGGCATTTGCTATAGATACAGATTTATAACAGACTAATATAGTGTTAAAGAAAAACTGTCAAATATCTAGATTTCATTCTGATTAGCACAAGAGGGGGGAAAAAAATCAAAACCTTTAAGCAGTGGGACTGAAATAAAAAAAAATACCATTTATCTTGGCAATATACAGTAGAATCCACATAAGGACAGTTCAAGGCAGAGGAAATGAAAGATTTATCGACATGTTGGAGGGCACGGGACATCTGCTAAGACAATGAAGAACTTAAACTATCACTAAACACAGTGTCAGTGGTACAAGCAGAACTATACACGTCAGTAACATTATGGCCAAAGTGGGAGAGAGCTCTAGCATACAGCATAATTAAGTGTAATTGGAAAGGTGGAGGAATCCTCAGAATGGATTAGCTTGATTGCTGCAAGTAATAAAAAAACCAAACACATGCTGGGGCAATCTGAATATGCAAAGGCATTTGGGACCCACATACAGCTAAAATGAGGAAAAATGTACCACAGCTACCCTCCCAGATGTAACTTGCAAGGATTCCACAAAGGCTGGGTTCAGTGCATAGAACAGTCTACTCTCATTGCTGGGGGAAGCAGAGGGGTCGTTAATTCCATCACCATGTTAGGAGAAAAGTAATTCTATACATTAAAAGCACTTTGCATCTTAGAAAAAGTAATTAAATTAGGAGAGGGGAAGTGATCTGATCTAATCCTCAAAGGAGAAAACTTGCAAGGATTTAAAGCACCAATCTCCACAAAAGAACTGTACCATACCAAAGCTGTGGACTCCCTGTAAGTACTTACACAAAGATTAAGAGAGATGTCAGCATTTCCATGAGGTCTGAGAGCAACTGGTAAGGAAGGAAATTGACAAAATCACACAAATTATGTGATTGACAATCACATTTGAATTAAAAGTAACAAAAAATAGAGAGAGAGAGAAAAAAATATGCTATAGTAGCTGTTCTCTCATGCAGTAGGATGAGAGCATACAAAAGAGAATGGGCAGGTGTATTCTCACATCTATGATCTTCCAACAGAAATGGGTAAATGGAAAGGAAAGAACAAAGTGTTAATACTATTGATTTCTTTTTAATATAGCCAGAGTGGTCTGGATGCCAGGCACACAGCATGGTCATCAGAGGTGTTCAGATTTAAAAAAAAAAAAAAAGTCAGGCTCTGCATATTGGATATGATCAAGACCAAAAGTAGTTTAAAGATAAAAAAAAAACAAACAACCAAAAAACAGATATTCCAGAGACTGTGTCCACCAGACATTTGGAAGAAAGTCTGTGAGGGATGTTAAGATGTGGCACTGTACAAAAGGCAGAAGAGCACACAGGAATTTTCCAGAAAATTTTCTCAAGTAACATAAATTCTCCTAGATGGTTTTATTTACGTAAAGTATCAGAAAAAAAAAAAATGTTGAGGAAGCAACAATAGTTATAATGCACCTAAGAGAGGCTTGGCAGCAATTGGTGCCTGATTTATGTGAACATAGGCAGAACCACTACCTGCTGATACTTGATTATTACAGTCGTTTTGTCAAAGTAACTCAACTTAGAAATGCATTAGCACTGCAATGAGTCAGACCACAGTAATATTCACCAGAAATGGTATTTACAGCAAGCTAATTTGAAATAATGGCTTGCAATACATACCCAAGGAATTCTGAAAATTTGCAAAGGACAGTATTTCATACACACAACAAGCAGTTTGCATTAGCTGCAGCCCAGCGAAATAGCTGAAAACACACATTTGAGTAACCAACTAGATATTACTCGGGTACTTTCACAAGACAAATGAAGAGGGACTCAAATCTATACTTTAGTTTAGTACACTGACCAATCCAAATGATGGACTTCTATCAGGACTGATGCTAAAAATGCATGCATCCTATCTAAGAAAAAGTGTAACATCCAGAGATGCAAATCACTGAATACAATAGAGCAACATAGACAAAAGAAAACAGAAATTTCACTGTGGTGAAATTTCTATGGTCAGGGTGATAAAACCTTTCACAAGAAACATCAGTGTCATAATATCACATCAAGGAAACAAGGGATAGTTACAGGAGGATAAGACTATTTCAGGTTCTTCTGTATTATAGAATGATGTAATGGAGATACACACATATGTACATAGAATAATACCTGATCTGTAGTAAACAGAAGCTCTTAGTCAGATGCACCCAGCAAAGAAACTGCCAAACCTAACAACTTGGCTGATAAGTGAGAAGTTGACACTCTTGCTAATGAATCTGTATAATTTTCTCAGGTTACATATTTCCCACTTGCAGCTGATCTGAACAGATCTGCTTTGCAAAGCCTGATGATATCCCCAGGCAAATGCTGCACCCTCAAATACAGCTATAGGATTAATATAAAATTAAATATAAAATAACACAGGAGTGAATGTTAAGAGCATTAAGTACCTAAAGATTCAAGCATTCAGTAGTTAGAGAATACCAAGATAATGTTAATTCATCAAGCCTCATTCTGTCCCAGCAGGTATAATCACCATGCAAAATTGAGTGGGTTTTTTACTCCACGCAAAAGCAACAAAACCAGGACTTCAGAAGGGGATTGGACCCAGAGGTGCTGTATAAACTACCCAGTTGCAAGGCATGTCCCACTCTCAAGAGTTTAAAGTTGCCAAACAAACAAGAACAGAAAATAAAACAAAGGCTGAATAAACTTAACTGGGGTCATGTGGTATGTCAGCATTCAAATTGGAACTCATGTTAGTTCTCCTGAACCCCACTTCTGAGTTTATGCTTTAGATGTTGCAGCATAAGAAAAGTCAAACACTGACCTATCACTTTGGCACACCAGAGGAAGCATCCATGTGGTTGCAGGTTTGACTGCAACACTAGGGTTCTCACAAATAACAAATCCTTTCTCCCAAGATCACAAGTCTTGCAGACTCAGTGGTAAAACAAACTAGACCTGCTGGGAGTAAACAGGCCTTGGGCTCTTAGCTATGGAGCAGATATTAAAATGTTATTCAAATCTTTAAAATAATGAGAGCATAGGGGTTTTTAATATCTAAATAATCCAGAGTAGCAGACTGGAGGATGGTGCCTCTCCCCAGATGGTTATAAGCAATGACATATTTCCAGTAATACCCTAACAGTAGCCTGAA
This sequence comes from Ceyx melanurus, assembly GCA_024611195.1. Taxonomy (NCBI): domain Eukaryota; kingdom Metazoa; phylum Chordata; class Aves; order Coraciiformes; family Alcedinidae; genus Ceyx; species Ceyx melanurus. The sequence continues at coordinate 71,909 of JANHGL010013046.1, read as the reverse complement.
TATGTAACAGATTAAAAGTACACTGAAAGAGATGATTAACAGACAGTCCATTATGGGCTCCCTAAAGTAACATTTTCTGAAATATTAATATTTAATTATGGAAGTAGCAGCAAGCTGCAGGGCTTCCCTCTTTCTTTTCAATGTATTCTCCTTATCTGTCACTAAAATATTAGAGATAATGAGAAATCATGTACCTGTGTAAACTCTAATAACAGTAATATGGTAAATCAGAACAGAAAAAGAAAAAAAATAGGTCTCAAGCTGTTCATGGGGTCTCTGGTAATTGGAAGAGTCAATGGCTATATGACTCAAGAAAATACCTTCCCTCGAGAAGGAGACTGATTGTCCCACATTTATACAGCAGCTAACCAACACTAAGCAGGCTTTCCTTTGCATATTATTGGTGCCAGCCCAATGAGGCAGAAAATTGCATCGTGTCATTTAATTTCCCAATCTTTGTTTTCATTATATTAATCTTTTGGCTTTGCTTCATGTTATAATTTGAAGGCTCAGCAATAAGTAAACCAAATGGAAATTCAGCTTACTTTCATGTCTAGCTGAATGTTCATTGCAGTTTTGGAAAGTTTAATTCTGCGTAATCTCACCCATGAATAATAATCATCTGGTTTTGTATGCAGACATATTAGTGGTTATTAAAGACTGCTTTAAAAATTCTTGGGGTTGTGCCCAAAACCCAGCCACCAAAACATGATTGACAGGTTACAGGAAGAGAGCAGACAGGGGTGTTTTAAGCAGAACCGTGTGGCCTATTGTTGTAGAAGAAAGTAAAGAAGTTGGTACATTTCCTAAACTTGACTAATGATTTTAAAGTTTACAATTCCCAAACTGGAAATTCAGATACTCAGGATGGTGACACACAGTGGTTATCCTGGGAAAAGCATAGGAAATAAATATGAAGGTTTCACTTAAATAGATGGAAGGGGATGAAAATAAGAACAACAATTCTTTCCTTGTGCATAGTGTTAGTTGGCTCAACAAGGGCTGTGGTGTACAGAGACCTACCAAGCAGGAAGAAATTAGCAGGATCACCTTATAGAGGAATGTTTTACCTTCAACTCCTCTGGAGTGCCAGGGCAAAGTGAGGAACAGATCCCAAGTCCATGTCTCCAGTTGACTCTCTTCCCCCAAAAAGCATGCTGACAACTTGTAGAAGGTCTGAAGACTCCCTCTATTGCTCCTGGGTGCCTTATGTGAATTACTCATTTTCATTTCTTGAACTATCATGAAGACACACTGCAAATCTATACAACACATTTAACATATAGTTCATGCCGTGGTTCTATGATTCTAGTTCATCCAAGAACAATTCATGAGCCATATCTCATTAATAAAGACATTTATAAAATGAGATGTCTTTTTCATGATTCTTTGTTTTGTCAAAAAAAAGAGCATTCGTCTTTCAACCAGAATTTCTTCTAACCATGATCAAAAGTTTAAACCTCCCCCTGCTCAGCTCTCCATGGACAGGCTTTAGTCATAAAAGTTTATGGTTATGCCTATTATCATCCAGTTTGGGGAAGTTTCCACCTTTGCATGCACCTTAGTGACATGAAAAGAACATAAACCAAATGTTGTCACTGTCTCCAGACTAAAATGATGAAGATCTGAACAAAAGACTGAGGGGAGACCTCATCAATGTCTATCAATATGTGAAGGGTGAGTGTAGGGAGGATGGAGCCAGACTCTGCTCAGTGCCATCCAGTGACAGGACAAGAGGCAATGGGAGTCA